>JAPKLW010000352.1:155547-178858 GCA_026898455.1 Plectranthus barbatus
TGCATCTTATTCAAGTTAATAATGCATCATTTGATGCAAAAAATGCAGATATTTTGGAACATTTTTTATGCGCAATTTATGCATTTTTTATCCTGAACGTAAATATAATGAAGAACATATACCAGCTGAATATAAAATCATGATTTTCGTGCGAATCTTCTAAATTTAACATATCCAATATGGATATCATATGAATCGTCGTAAAAATACGTTTAATTTGATATATGATTCGTAAAAAATAGATTTGAATCGAGAAAGATATAATCGTTTGATTATAATGGGAGGAAAGAGAAAATTAGGAGAGAGAGTATTTAGATCTAAAATAGAGGAGACGGTTACCAAAATTAAAACAACAATTACTACTTTACCCTTATTTCCATAATGATGCGTGAATTAATGAAAGAGTAGTTTAAATCTGAAGCGTCGATCTATATAAATAAACAGCCCAGATTTATTCTCATTTAGCATGGGAAACTCACTTATTATATGATCACTACTCTATATATATATATATATATATATATATATATATATATATAAGTTTAATAACATTAAAAAGTAATAGATCAAGCACAAAATCTACAAAAATAGCACAAAATACTAGACTAACCCATTAAATATTGAGTATATTATTTTTAAAGATTATCAAATAAAATAAATTGATGAAAATTTTATATAAGAGTGAAAAATATAATTTTGTTGACATTATTATTAGGGTTTATAGAGAGAGAGTCATAATTATATGTGAATTAGAAAAGTCAAAGTTGATATTGATATAATTTTATTTCTTTGATTGAGAAAATGATAAAATTATAATTATCACGAACTTCTATATTTTAGTATATTAGTAATTCATAACTCTTTATTAATAAATTAAGAATGTGAAAAAGCAAAGAAGGCGAAAAATAAATAAAGCTCCAAAGTTTTAATTTTTGGTATTTTAAGTATTTTTATTTATTTAATGAAGATATTAAACAAATTTAAAGTGAAAATTATTGAATAAGAACATATTAATGTAAATGTAAGCTAAGAAGAAATTTAAAATTATAAACATTAGTATTCTCCCCTAATAAACGCATATTAAGAATTTCAAATATAAATTAGCAAATTGAAAAGCTAACTTCTCAATGAAGTCAACTTTAAAAATTGAAAGCTAAAGTTAAATAGTTAAAAGAATGACTAATTTGTTTAAATCGTAATAGTCTTACGGTCAAACTAATCCTTGTAAAAATTTCAAATTATTCTTTAATATTATTTATTTTATATTAATGTGATATGATGTTTGTTAGAATTTGGTAGTTTGAGAATAAAGACAATGCAATAAATTTAAAGCGGTTTAATGCAACTTTATACAATATATAATGTAACAAAATAGGAGAACTAAAAAATGTCTAAAAATTGAAAATCAATGATTTGTAGTCAAGTCGAATACTCCTCTTCCCGCACGACAAAAATGCCAACATAATGCTCTTTTTGATAGTGCTCGTCCTGAAAGGTTAAAATGACTTCATTTTCTACGAGGTTGCACCATAATCGTAGATGTTCTGGTGAACTGAACAAGTTGAAACTGAGACAACTAAAAATTATCAAAAGAATCCAACTTTTTAGAAAAGTTGCAGTAGAATGCCTATTTTCAATACTTAGAATATGTACCTATGTATGTCTATATATATAGACATCTCCACCCACGGGAAACATTCGGTTACAAAACGATGATAAAGGCAGCATAATATCACTCGTGACAGTTACGAACCAGATATTGTGGATTTTGTGTAGGGATTTTATACTAAAATATTTATGATGAAGTATAATCATAACCATAATGAGTTTGATATACTGGACTTCATACTTGTTATACATTAACAATGGTCTTTCTGATTAAATAGCATGCGATGATCTCGCAGATAGAGATGATCATATGGTGTGAAGGACATCATAGAGGATCATATGAGTCTTTTGACCTAGCAAGATATGAAAAATGTTACAGCCGAGACATTTCCACGATAGGCTGTCCGTTTAGGCTTCGGCATATCAGTGAATAAAGTGGTTTATCCTTGTCACTAGATGTGTCAGTAAGTCATTACATAATATTGATGGATTAACAGTGAGATGTGTTGTTCTCATTGACATATTTAACAATCCAAGATCACTAATATGCTTGCTTCCGATCTTAAATCTAACAGAAGGATAAAGGGCATGCGCACATTGGCCACATAATTACGAAACGAACTAACTCAAAAGCTAACAAAGCAAATACAGTTAACCATAAATTTGACTTGTTTAATTGGTGAAATTGAACCCTTTTGTTCGCTACAATTATAAATGTACAATTTTTCCAATCAAAAATACCACATCACATTAAGATCAATTCATTTTAATTTTATGTTTATTTCAATTTTGTATGCATAAACAATAATAAGAATCTCAACAAAATCATAATTGAGTAACATTTTCTTATACCAAGTTGTATCAATTTATTCATTTACTATTTTTAAAAAATAATACGTAGAATATTCTAGGGCCTAATATTGAAAATTGAACTATTTCTGAAAGTTTTGTACTTAGATCTACTTCTTTTCTACTTTTATTAAACATACATAAATATAATTTTGAATGAACCATATGAAGAATATTTATACTAACGCATTTATAAATAAATTGAAATGTAATTTTGAACAATATATATAAGGGATCATGAAACAAAAATTCTCCTATATGAAAAAAATGAATCTTATCCATTAGATCTAAAAAAATCAATGGTTGATATACAATCAAGGAACAACTAAAACACAATCGAGAAATTGCTTGATTACGTTTTAGTTGCTGCTTGATTGTGCTACAGTTGCTGCTTGATTTTATATCAACCATTGATTTACTGGAATCTAATGGATAAGATTCATTTTTTTTTCTCACCTGATCCTCTATATATATATATATAGGGGAGTGATCACATGAGAATGTTTGTTACCATGAGAAATAAGAATAAATTTTGGTCATCCAAATTGAGGATCCAACACTCAAGACTAAATAAATCTCGTCTGTATTATAGTGTAGTAAAACATGGATTTAAGGGAAATTTTGTAATATTTTTCTTCTCTCCTCTAAAATCATCCTAAATCATTAAATGATCATAACTCCTTCGATTTAGATTATTTTTTCATGTATCATATATCAAATTAAATGTAATTTAATTATATTTCAAACGAAATCCCTATTGCATATGTTTCGATTTGAAAATCATCGTAAAAAATAAAAATTAGTGATTTTATGCATAATTCTCATAATAGTACACGAATTCTTATATAATGAATACAGTTGCACAATATAATGCATTAAGTTATATTATATAATGCAGAATATGATAGATAAAATGCAATATCTTATTTCTGCAAAATCATCATTCATCATTATATCTACCCTTGTATGCATTATATAGTAATAGCATGTCTGGTATAATGAAAGTAAAATAATTTTGCTCTAAAATAAAAATAATACAATATAGTTTCAATTAAAAAATATCGTAAAAATCAAAATTAGTGATTATATGCATTATTGTCGTAACAGTACATGAATTCTTATATAATGAATGCAGTTGCACAATATAATGCACGAATTTATATTATATAATGCAGAATATGATAGATAAAATGCAATATATTTTTTCAGCGAAATCATCATTCATCATTTTATCTGCACTTGTTATGTATTATATGTTAATAACATAGGCATCATAATAAAAGTAATATAATTTTCCTCTAAAATAAAAGTAAGAGCCTATATTTTTCTAATAAAAAATCATTGTAAAAATTAAAATTAGTGAATATATGTATAATTCTTGTAACAGTACACGAATTCCTATATAATGAACACAGTTGTAGAATAAAATGCATGAAGTTATATTATATAATGCAAAATATGATACATATATGTTTTTTGAGTGAAATCATCCTTCATCATTATATTTGCACTTGTTAAGCATTACAAAGTAATAATATGAATTATAATAAAAGTAATATAATTTTTCTCTAAAATAAAAGTAATTTCATATATAATGCAGGAAGTAATATAGTATAATAATAGTAATATTGTTTTAAAATAATAGTAATATAATATTCTAATGTATGAAGATGTTTATTAGGTATATAACGAATGTCAGGTATATAATGCATGTTTCCTAGGTATATAATGCATGTTTGTTAGATATATAATGCAAGCCGAGGTTGAATATGCAAACAAAATCTTAAATAAGTATAAAATGACAAAAATTTCCTATAATGCCGGTTTTTTGAGGCAAATGACCTAAAATTCTGGTAAAATAATGCGCGTACACTCATCAAAATCAATATCGGGGATTAATTCTGATTTCTCTTGGTAAGGGTTATTCTCACTGGATCACGTCCCTGTTATAAGGTATTTTTGTTATTTTGTACTTATTTAAGATTATGTTTGCGTATTCAACCTTGACATGCATTATATGCATAAGAAACATGCATTATATACCTATGAAACATGCATTATACACCTGACATTTATTATATACCTAACAAACATCTTCCTGAATTATGTCATGATATTACTATTATTTTAAAACAATATTACTATCATTATATGATATTATTTCGTGCATTATATATGGTATTACTTTTTTTTAGAGCTAAATTATATTACATTCATTATAACGCATATTATTACTATATAATGCATATCAAGTGCAAATATAATGATGAATGATGATTTCGCTGAAAAAATATATTACATTTTATGTATTATATTTTGCTTTATATAATATTACTTCATGCATTGTATTGTGAAATTACGTTCATTATATAAGAATTTGTGTACTGTTACGAGAATTATATATATAATTACTAATTTTCATTTTTACGATGATTTGTTTTTAAAAATATAGGCTATTAATTTTATTTTGGAGCAGAATTATATTACTTTCATTATTGCATATGTTATTAATATATATTGCCTAACAAGTGCAAATATAATTTTGAATGATGATTTCACTGAAAAAATATATTTCATTTTATCTATTACAATCTTCATTATATAATATTACTTCATGCATTATATAATATAATTTCATGCATTATATAGGAAATTGTATACTGTTACGAGAATTATGCATATAATCACTAATTTTCATTTATACGACAATTTCTTAATAGAAAATTTAGTGTGTGACTTTTATTTTAGAGTAAAATTATTTTACTTTCATTATAATGCATAAGTTATTACTATATAATTCATAAAATTTGTAGATATAATAATGAATGATGATTTCGCTGAAAAAAAACATGTTGCATTCTATCTATCATATTCTGCATTATATAATATAATATCCTGAATTATATTGTGCATCTGCATTCATCATATAAAAATTCATGTATTGTTATGTGAATTATGCATATAATCACTAATTTTCATTTTTTACGATAATTTTTAAATCAAAACATATGCAATAAGAATTCCGTTCGAAATAGAATTAAATTACCTTTAATTTGATATATAATACATGAAAAATAATCTAATTAATCGAAGGAGTAATGATCAATTAAAGATTTCGGATGATTTAGAGGAGAGAGAAAAAATATTAAAAAATTACCCTTTAATGCATGTTTTTACTACACTATAATGCAAATGCATCTTTTTTCTCACAGGAGGATTTTTTCTCACATGATCCCTCTTCTATATATATATACATATATATATATATATATAGATGTTTGATCATCATTTTAAGAGATAAGAACTGTTCATTTTCCTTCATTAACCTATAATTTTTGCTTATTTAAATATGATAAAATGACTTCAATGCAGGTAAATAAATAAAGAATGTAGGTAAATGAAGGAAATATTAAAATTCTCATTTTCTCACGTTAAGACTCTTATGGTCGTGATTATATATCAAAGTGAGAAATGAAAATAGTTCATTTTTCCTTCATTTACCTATAATTTTTGTTCATTTACTTTCACTAAAATCATTTTATCATATCTTATCAATGCTTGTAAATGAACAAAAAAAGGTTAGTTAATAATGGAAAAATGAACTGTTATCATTTCTTAAAATTATTTTAATGTAGGTAAATGAACTAAAAATGTAGATAAATGAAATAAAAATGAAATTTTTTCATTTCTTATATTAAGAACAATTCTTATAAGATCATCTCTTACTTTCTCTCTCTCTCTCTCTCTCTTTACATATATATATATGAATAAATATATATATATATATATATATATATATATAGAGTAGTGATCATATGAGAATAGTTTTTAGTATGAGAAATAAGAATAAATCTCAGCCTTTGATTTTGTGATTTCAACGCTCATGATCTATTTTACTCCGTGTGCAGTTTTCCTCGATTATCATGCAGTTTTGCAAAATTAAGGTTATTTTTGTAATTTTAGCTTTTTTTTAAAATCTGAAATAGTATCTCATTAGATTTTTTATTCCTTTCTTCGCGCGATTTGATTTCTTCTTTCTTCTTTGTTCGAATTGATTTATATTTCTTTTGTCGATCAGATTTTTTTTCTTTGTTTCTGGATTTCGCATTCGTGTTCGGTCTCGACGCTGTTAATTATGCATGAATATAGTTTTAAAAAATTTATTTTATTCAGATCGACGTTCATTTTTCTATTATATTGTGCATCTTTAGTGTTATCTTTGTACATTTTTGTATCTTACATGTTCATTTATTCCTTCTTTGTTCGAATTGATTTATATTTCTTTTGTCGATCATATTTTTTTCTTTTTTTCTGGATTTCGCATTCGTGTTCGGTCTCGACGTTGTTAATTATGCATGAATATAGTTTAAAAAAATTTGTTTTATTCAGATCGACGTTCATTTTTTCTATTATATTGTGCATCTTTAATGTTAACTTTGTGCATTTTTGTATCTTACATGTTCATTTATTCCAAAGTGTGTTGATAAGATGAAGCATTTTAAGGGCATAGTTTTAAGAACTATTGATGTTGGTATTGAGTTTTATAGAGACTACGCTCGTGTTGTTGCTTTGAAGAAGAAGATGTTTAATTTTTTTAATTCGTATTTATGTAAAAATGAAGTAAATCGGGCTAAAAATGAAGTAAATTGGGCTAAAAATGAAGTAAATCGGGCTTAAAATGCAGGTTGATGTTTGTGTTTGAGTATTTTTACAGTTTTAGCCTTTAAAGACTAAAACTGCACGATATTGGGGCAAAAATGCCGCGTTTTTCAATATGCTGAGAATGAATCCTGTTCGTCGATTTGATGAGATGGACGCGCGAGATCTATTCTTATTTCTCATAGTAACTCATATTCCCACCTGATCACTACCCTATATATATATATATATATATATATTTTGTTACCATGAGAAAAAATTATAAATCTCAGCCCTCAAAATTAGTGATCCAACGCTCAATACTTAATAAATTACGTATTCATTACTATGTAAATATGCATTGAAGGTTAATTTTGTATTATTTTTAATCTCGCCTTTAAAATTATCATAAATCTTTAAATCATCATAATTTTTACTATTTAAACTTTGTTCATGTATTATATACCAAATTAAAGGCAATTTAATTATCTTTCAAATAAAATTTCTATTGCATATATTTTAATTAAAATATCATATTAAAAATAAAAAATCAGTAATTGTATGTATAATTCTCGTTACAACAAATGAATTATTATATAATGAATATAATTGCACAAAATACTACTAGGAGTTATAATATATAATGCAAAATATGATATATAAAATGTAATATATTTTTTCCAACGAGATCAACAAAACAATACAATTCATTATCTTTGCATACTATAACAATTACATATAGTTGTTATATAAGTTGATCCTACATTACTTTATTGATAAGTATTTTTTTTTATTTATTATTTTTTATATAATGCATCTTTGTTAGGTAAATAATGAATGCTTGCTATGAACATAATGCATGTCGAGAAATGAGAAAAAATGGGGATGCAATACTTGATTTAACATAATCAATGATCCAGATGATTGAAAAAACACATCATTTTTGTAACACCCATCGTAAAATTTTCAATATATCTATCAAAATTCAGAAATTTATATTTTGTTATCGAACTAAATTCGAGGTTTCACGACCGATTTTATTTGGGAAATTATTATGTTTCCATTATTCATTTGCCATCTTTATTTTATTGAGGGAAATTAATTATTAATTGATGGGTTTGATTTAATTAATACCGATAAATTATTTAGTGATCTGATATTTTCGTATTGGGATGATATCGTTCAATGAATTTTGTAACCCAAAGAGAATATCACGGTCTCTCGCGTAATGACGCGAAGAGATATGGAGTTGACGTGAGTTGATGTCAAAGTGATCGATGTGACAAGCGAGTGACAATTACTTTAACTTTTTTACTTTTGGTAATTCGGAAATTACCCCTCACCCTTTTCTATTTATAGAAAGCTTCAATCACAATCCGACGACTACTCCGGCGAGGGTCCAGCGAATTGTTTTAAGGTAAATAATTACTTTTTTAGGATCCACTCACCATTCTCTTTCCAATTCCAGCACTCTTTTCTTCATTGTCCATGTCCTAGAAGTGGGAAATCGAGCAAAGAAGTGTTGATCGAGTCCATGAGGTCCTAAAAACGTCAAGGAGGTATAGATCAAACCCCTCTCTAGCTATAATCTTTAGTTTGAGCATGTTTATAAAGTTTGCCCTAGTTAGAAATATTATGATCTAGGCTTGTGTTTTGAGTTTATGAGTATGTACGCATGTTTAGCATGTTATAGTTTGAGCCTAGAAACCATATGTTAACTTAGGAATTGAGTTGTGGTGATTTTGGAACATTTTTAGTGTTTTTACTCTATTTGGAAATATTGAGTTAATATTTCGATTCCAATATGTTTTGATGTTTGAAACTATGTCTAGACTCGTTATAATTGTTAGAAAAGTATTTGGTGTTGTTAGAAATTGATTGGGCAAACCCCGATAACCGTTTGAGACAAAAACAAAAAATTCCACCAATGGCATTATAGCCTCTATTTTGGTAAACGCAAATGTTTGAATTGGTCGACATGGCTGTGTTAGTCGACACGGAAGCACGTCGGTTGACAAAGAGCCACCATTCAATTCTTTTTTTGTCGACCTACACTCCATATCGGTCGACACCCTTTGTGTTGATTGACACACACGTATCGGTCGACACAAATTGTTTCGGTCGACATAGTTCTATTTCGATCGACGCAAGTTATTTTGGTCAACATGAGTTGCATATCAGTCAACTCATATACATCGATCGACATCCATCTACTTTGGTTGACATGACCATGTCGACCGACACACCCCCTGTGTCAGTCGACACAGAGTGTATTTTCAAATTTTTATTTCTCTCTTTGATCAATTCGACTTATCTTCTATATCATTTGTCATCCCCTATATTATTCAATATAGAGAGCTATTCTTTTCTTTCTTGCTCTCTTTAAAACCTTTTTGATTTGAACCCCTTCGAAACAACTTGACGAGTTATTATACTCTCAAGCAGATGTACGATGATGCAAAATTGATTATGAAGTTCTTTCAATCATATCTTTTGAAGAAATGTTCCGTCATTTGACGAAGTCTTCTGTTTGTTCAATTAAGTTAAACAATGAAATTCATCCTGAATAATGCTAGATATTGAATCACGATATTGATGTTTGGCTACCTTGTTCGTCAAACTAAATTGAGGAAATATTCTCTTTTATATTTTTATTTGATGGCTCAGAATTGAAAAGTCAATGAATAATTATGTGTCTAGAATTATTCGTTGTGTCTGATTTTAGATAATCTATTTTCCCTTGAGGATTTACTTGTATTCCTTATGTCATAGGAAAGGGCAAGAAAAAGATCGTGAGCTAGAGAAATCACCTGTGGCCACACCAACCAACGCGGGCTTTTTTGATCTTACCCCCATATCGTGGACCAAAATAAAAATTAAAATGATGTTTTCTTTTCTAAACAATCAAGCATGAAATGAAACATTTTGTTTTCAACTATTTTGCCATTGCCTATTGTTTTGTGTTTGATATCTGTCCTCTTTGTGGGGGAACCCCACTTAGAGAAAAATATCACACGTGGGAACGTGGAAGTTGACTGCGCGTATTGTGAGTCTTTAAGATCATACCCGAACTATATAAAAGATACTACGAGTTAGTGCACTGTGGTGCTATCGTGTTAGGGGTCGCGCCCTACTTAGACTAGCATCATGATTGTGGTAGGAGGCCACCTTCAAATTAAATAATTATGTAGATAGTTAACCGTGTAAAAGAGCTAGCTCATTCATAAAATGTTTTGGTGCCATGGGAGGTTTTCAAAGTTAAAATCCCATGTGCGACCCAATGAAAATGGCATGACAAAATTATATATGTATGTTTTCGGGCATGTGTTCACTAAGTACAATTTGTACTTAGCCCCTTGAATTATTTCTAAAATGCTTAGGTAAAAGAGAAGAATTGAAGCAGAGTACGAGGTAGCGGAGGATGTGAGCTGAAGACTCTTTCTTTTATAATAGTTAGATGTTAAAGTATGTATCTTCATATACATACTTCATTGATAACTTTCCGCTGCTAAACTCGTTGTCTTTTGTTAGACTTTTAATATCATTTAACTTGTTAAACTCTAATTGATCATTTCTCATGAATCCAAGATCCCTTCTTGAGGAGGCACCTTTATTATCTTTTGAATTACTTGGGATATGTGTGTTGATTTCTATCTTAATTCTCTTGATCCTTCTTATTGATTTATATCCCAAATGCATGTCTCGTGCTTGATGTGCCTCATTTCCTTAATTTATGTCTTGATTATAAATCGGGGCGTGAAAAACTAGCTCTTTATTTCTTTTGCTCGGCCTCCGAATTATTAATTGAGATGAAAACATCCTTGGCCAGCTCTTGCTCCTGCACTCATACTCAACGCCGCATCAAGAGAAAAAAATATTTTGCATAAGTCGTTGCAATGAGTTTAAGGCACAAGATGTTGAAGTTTTGATTCATATATTGCTGCATCCTTGAAAGATCATAAAGAGCTTTGATGTATATATTGTTGCATCTCTTAAATAACCATCAAGATTTTAATGCATATATAGTTGCATTCTAATTATCAAACGTTTTTAATGCATAAATAATTGCATCTCAAACTTTCAATGCATAAATTGTTGCATTTTCATGAAAATTTTCTCATATGCATGATGAATTCTTTAATTATAAAGGCCTTATTAGAGAATTAAAATGCTTTTAGGGAGCATGTTTTAGCTTACCTTTGTAGAGACCTAGAATAAGCATGTACTAAGATAGGATTGCTATGCGCCGTAGTTGACCCTAGAATATTTACCTTTGTAATTGTGTTATATTCGCTACTAAATTATTTAATTGCGCAACCTATCATGACTTGTATTTTTCCAAACCCTCCGACCATTTTACTTTACTTCCTCACAGATGGCCAAGTCTTTCTTCACGCGCCGCAAACCTCTACCCCATAACGCCTCTGGAGAGAGAAGGGTTAGCTACTTCAAGAGCTATAAGATATGTGGTGGTGACTTACTGAACTGATTTCTACAAGTTGTGGGCTGATACACACCCTCATGGGGTAACCCGCACTGATGGTTTCCGCCGTCTGGTTGAACTGCGCCCCCACAGTGATAATCATGGGCACAATCTAATTAGTTGAACTTCCTCGATAACTCTCCTGCCGATGAATCCGATCTGGAATGGTTCAAAACTCTTATTCGTGCTCAGAGAGCATCTTTCAGGAGCCCTCCTCCGAGCCCAAGGGCAAATGACCATGCAGCTGGTTCTTCCCGAGCCCCAATACCAGTGCCTCAAGGTGAATCCGAGTCTGACCCTGAAGAATACCCTTAGGAGAATCCATCACTAAGACCAAGCAATGAGGAGCTGGATAGCAGTCACTACCCCTACATCTCCGACAAAGATTTTGATGAATCTGAGGAATGTTATGACTATGCGAAGAAGCTCTCTGGTGCTTGGAAGGAAATGAAAGAAAGGCTAGGTGATAAATACCAGGACTCTGATGAGGAGCTCGAACCAACTGAGGACGAAGAAGAAGCTGATGATGATGAGGAAGAAATGGAAGAAGAAGTCGAAGAGCAAGAAAAAGTTGTTCCCGAGATGCCCCAACAGGGAGAAGCAGCCCCAATGGCTTTTGATGTTGGAATGTTCGATTCATCTGATGACGACTACTAATCACCAGGCTTGTCTGGTTTAGATGCATATATGTATTTATCTATCAGTTGTATCTTGTAGGATAGTGGTTGTAGGGCGCCTTGTTGGGTCCATTTCTTATTTGACGGATGTAATAGTAACTAGGATGCCTCTTGCAGGAGAGGAACTAATGTTGTAACCTTGGTAGCCGGGGAAGCCAATTTTCCAATACGGTAACACTAAATTTTGAAATGAAAGCTACCTGACCACTTTCCGGGCCTTCGGAAGTATTTACTAGCATTGTGTTTAAGCTTTTGCTTTACTATTTGATTTTATCCCTAATTATTATGACAAGTGGTGTAATCTTGTTTGTTGCAAGTATCGAAGGGAGTACTATCCCTCAAAATGTGTTAACCCTTTATCCATTTATTGTATTATTATCGCAATCCTCAAAAGGATTTTTCTTTACGCATTGTGCGTGCCTAGGTTTGTGAATACCCCTTTTAATGATTAATTATTATGCAGAATGCTGCCTAGAGAAGCCCCTGCTAGAGGCCGAGGATGTGGAAGAGGCTGAAGAAGAGGCCGTGGAAGAGGCCAAACTCAGAGGAAGAGGCCGTGGAAGAGGCCAACCTCAGGAAAAACCTGAATGAACCACACTAAGAACAAGTCGATGGACCCCACTACTAACCAAAGTGGGGATTATACAATGAGGAGATGCAAGCACCTCCTTCTGAACCTAGAAGGATTGGGGAAATTTTCACCCTACAAAATCCACTGCTACTGGATGGAACTGAGGATCCACCGAAAGCTGAAACATGGATCAAATCCATAGAAAGAATTTTCTGAATTCTTGACAGCATCAACTGGGAAAAGGTTCAGTGAATTTCATTTTTACTGATCGATGAAGCTTAACACTGGCGAGATGCCCGTTTGAAGACGCTCACCCCTGAACAAGAAGAGGCCTTATCTTGTGACTATTTCAAAGAGGAATTCTATACTAAGTATATTCCTCTTACGTATCGAGTTCAGAAGCAAGCGGAATTCCACCTCTTAGTTTAAGGAGAAATGTCCGTGAATGAGTATGAATGGATGTTCAATAGTCTGTCGAGGTATGCTCCAGATGCAGTGAATGCCGAAAAGAAGAAGACACTTCAGTTTATGTCTAGATTGCAAACAGACATCCAAGCTTCTATTGCTTGCCTAAATGGATTGGACTATGAAGACGCAGTGCAAGGAGCCTTGAATATTGAGGCAACATTGAAGAATGGATTGTGAGCAGCTCTCTTGTCTAACAAACTAGAGCCATCCACTGAAGCTAGAACAAAAAGAAAGCAAGAAGATGTCCCACAGACTTCGACAGCTGAAATGAAAAGGAATTGGCAAGGTAATCAGAATTTCTGCAACAATCACGTTTGAAATCAAATGAATATTAAGAATCAAGGAATCAACCACCAAGGAAACTTCTCCATCAAACGTTGCAATCGCTGTGGAAGAAACCATCAAGGAGAATGCGCTGCTTATCGTGCCAACTTCCTAAACTGCGGACGATTGGGACATTATTCGTCTCAATGTTGCTAGAGAAACAATCGGCTAGATTTTCACAACCACCTACAAAACAATCAAGGAAACACTCAACTGCATGCACTGCAGGGCAAGCAGCAGTCACAAAATTCCCGTAACTGCACTATTCACGCAAAGCCAATCCAACAACTGCCCAGCAACAACAGCAACGGCCACAATAGCAACAATAACAACTAGCTCAACAGCGAGCGCGACAAGGAAGAGCCTATGCTATGGAACAACCAAAAGGGAAGTAAGATCAGGAAAACCAGACAAGTATGGGATTGATCGATCATTTGCTCGTTATTATGTTTTTCGATACTGGTGCTTCACATTTATTTTTATCCAAAGATTGTGTTCATAATCTAGGGCTTAGTACCGAGAGAACAAAGAATGATTTGTGTATAGTGACTCCAACCGGAGGAACAACTCTCTTGAACCTTATTTGCCCGACCCTAGAAATTTCCTTTGGAGCATGCATATCAAGAGCTAATGATTTGAACGTCCTTCGAATGAGAGACATGGACGTAATATTAGAAATGGATTGGTTGGAAGAGAACCATGCTACCATTCAATGCAAAGACCGAATTGTGTCTTTGGGATAGTCTGGAAGAAAATCAGTATACATGCATAGAGTAGGGAAAGGAACAAGGATTCCCATAATTCCCGCGATGCAAGCTTATCGTTTGGCCAGCATAAAAGATAGTCGAGCTTTCCTTGTGTACCTGTATGAGGAAGACAGGAAAGATATTACTATCAACGACGTAGAAGTTGTAAGGGAATTCGAAGATGTTTTTCTAGATGAGCTACCTAAATTGCCACCAGAAAGACAATTGGAATTTGTTATCGATCTTGAAACACATGCAACTCCGATCTTAAAAGCTTCATTAGGATGGCCCCTAAGGAACTGCAAGAGTTAAAAGTGCAGTTACAGAAGTTATTAGATCTGGGATTCATTTGACCTAGTATATCGCCTTGGGGAGCACCGGTCTTGTTTTGAAAAAGAAAGATGGATCTTTGCATATGTGCATTGATTACAGAGAGTCGAATAAACTCACTCTGAAGAATAAGTATCCACTCCAAAGGATCGATGATCTCTTTGATCAGCTTAACGGACCAAAGGTCTTTTCAAAGATTGACCTTAGATCTGGATACCATGAGTTGAAAATCAGTCAAGAGGATATTCTGAAGACCGCTTTTTGAATAAGATGTGGCCACTATGAGTTTGTAATAATGCCTTTTGGATTGACAAACACGCCCGCCGTATTCATGGATCTTATGAATCGCGTGTTTCATTTGTTTCTTGATAACTTTGTCTAGTCTTCATAGATGACATTCTTGTCTACTTGAAGAGTGAAGAAGCACATCGAGAACACTTGAGAACAGTCTTGAGAACCCTATGAAGAGAGAGATTATATTCCAAATTTAGCAAATGTGAATTTTGGCTTAAGGAAGTGATGTTCCTAGGACATATTTTATATGCCGTAGGAATCAAGGTGGACCCAGCTAAGATACAAGTTGTGAAGGAGTGGGAAGATCCTAAAACACCAAATGAAGTTCGGAGTTTTCTTGGACTGGCAGGATATTATTGTAGATTCATTGAAGGATTTTCCAAGATCGCCAGACCAAACGCAACTCCTGAGGAAAGGACATGGACTAAAGAGTGTGAAGCGAGTTTCCAACGCTTGAGGGAACTCTTGACCACTGCCCTGATTTTGGCAGTACCGGTGGTAGATAAAGACTATGAGTTGTATGCAAATGCGTGCATGAATGGTCTAGGTTGTGTTTTGATGCAAGAAGGCAAAGGGATTGTGTATGAATCACGTTAATTGAGAACGCATGAATTGAATTATTCTATCCATTACCTGGAATTAACAGGCATTGTCCACGCGTTAAAGATTTGGAGACATCATCTCTACGGAGCTGGATGTGAGATCTTCATTGACCACAAGAGCCTCAAGTACTTCTTTCATCAAAAAGATCTGAATATGAGGCAAAGAAGGTGGTTAGAATTGGTGAAAGATTATGACTTGATCATTAATTACCAACCTGGTAAAGTAATTTAGTTTTTTATGCGTTGAGCATAAAAGCTCCAGCCAAAGCTTGTGTTGTGATCACACAAGAGAATGAATTGATCAAGGACATGGAAAAGCTGAATCTTGAATTGATTTTGCCACCTGAATCGGTGAGCATGTAAATATCAGCCTTATTGGCAAGTCCTGATCTAAGGACAAGAATTGTGGAAGCACAAAGAAAGGATGAAGATTTGGAAAAGATACGAATTCAAATCCAAGAAAAGAAAATCGCAAACTTTCAAGAAGTTTCTGATAATGCCATAATGTACGATGGAAGATTGTGTGTGCCAAAAGGTGATGACAAGAAAGAAGAAATCATGAGAGAAGCACACAAAACCCTGTACACTGCCCACCCTGGAAGTACGAAGATGTACCAAGAATAGAAGTCTAAATTTTAGTGGGAAGGCATGAAACAAGATAAAGCTATGTTCGTAGAATGTTGTTTAGCATATCAACAAGTGAATGCATTGCATCAAAGGCCTATTTATATCCGTTTGGCGTACCCGAGTGGAATGGGATGCGTGTCAGGATCTATGTTAAAAATATCATAACCCCTTGATCTTGAATGTATGTATTTTAGTTTTGGTGCATCAAAGCTTAGTCAATCTAGTTTCTATCAACTTAGAATCGAGTCAAAATTGTAAAAGTCCTGTACAGGATACATATTCTTGAGTTCTAATGGAATTAGAAAAGAAGAATAAAAAAATGCTGAAAGAGTCAGCAGGCCTGAAGATTGTTGGAGACGCTAGTGAAGGCTAGCAAACGCGATGGAATACTGGAGATGCTTAAAAGAATGCTGAAATAATAAAACAAGACTGCTAAGACGTCAACAAAATATCAACTGTCAGCAAACACTGAACAACAATCAAGACAATACAAAATCGTAAAACAGAAGGATCTAGATCACAAGGAAACCCGACAAATTAGAAAGAATAACAACCAATAGTCACAAAGAATGTTTCCAAAATCAAACTAAAAGATTCGTTCTGACAAAGACGGCTACAAATAGGAGCTACGTTAAATAGAGACGAAGGAGACTCTTGAAGAGTCACTGTGCTGTGCAGAAAAAGAATAATAGAGATTGGCGAGCAAACCCTCTGAGTCTAACGGATAAGATTCAAACAGTTGTTTGAATCTTCACCTATAAATAAGTGTTATCTAGAAAAGATTCAAAGGTTCGCAAAATTTCATTAATAGAGAAAACAAGAGAAAATCCAAATACTATCAAACTCACGCGAAGTCATCCGAGCTTGTACTTAATTGAAGCTTTTCATAAGATTTAATTTTTAACCCGAGACCTCTGAAGTGTTACTTCAAAGGTTAATCTTGGGATTCTTTCTATCCTAGAAAGAATCTAGCAGTCACCTTGCTCTGCAAGCGTGATTATCATGAGAAACTTCCAAACACACGGGAAGGTTTTGGGAAGAACTATAAAACTCCCAAGAGTCAACGTCCAAGGACAAGGGAGGTTTGTCCTCACTCTAAGGAGTGACAAGGTGAAGATTGAAGACCGAGAAGCTTAAAGGTGCGCGCTGACCAGACAGAGGATCTGCTCTACGTTAAAAGAGTGAATTTTCAGTCGGAGGACTGAAGAGTGGGTGTAGAACATTTGTTCAAACCACTATAAACCCCATTTTCTTTACTGGTTTATTTTGTTACTTTTTGTATTGTGCGTTCTTGAAACTCAACACATGAAGTGTTGAAGTATAATCTGCTATCATTCTAACGAATACTTGAGCTTAAACACATTTGATAAATAATTTCTAAGTCGCGACCTCAGCAAAATAAGTGCAAAACATTATTAATACTTCCGCTGCATATACAAACACTCTGATCGTTGACCAACAAGTGGTATCAGAGTGGTTGGTCTTTATAGACTAGCTGCTTTTGAGTCGCTTATGAATAAATCCATATTTTCTTCGCATATTTGTGTGTATTTGTGTTTAGCTCAGGATAAAGACAATGGAGAAGAACGAGATGTTTGGAAAGTTTACTCCGAAAACCTACTCCACCTGGAAGAAGAGGTCACTGATCACGTTGACGAATATCAATCCCGTGATGAAGCAAGTGATCGAGAATGGACCAATCAGAATCCTAAAGATGAAGACCCGAATCAGCGAAGGTGTACCAGGATCAGGAGAAACGGTGGACATGCAGTACAAAGAGAAGACCCCGAAAGATCGAGTTCGTGGTGAACTGGATTACGTAGCCATGGATTTGATCTTAAGCTCTCTGTCACCATCTCTAATGGCAGAAGCCTTGGAATACAAGAATGCCAAAGAAATGTGGGATTTTCTTAGCACTCTGAGCAAAGAGACGGATCAAATGAAGATTAACAAGCAACAATAATGGGTGGACAACTATGAATCATTTCATATGAACCCTGGCGAAACTATCAAGGATATGGAAGGCAGATTCAACTCCATCGTAACAGAATTAAAGAAGTTGGGAAAGACATACAAACTTCCCGACATGAAGTCAAAGATCCTCTCAAAAATGCCGAAAGAAGACTGGTTCGTCAAGGTGACCAACCTGAAAGAGAAAGATCTATCAACGGTGAGCACAAAAGATGTGTTCGCCCAACTTCTGGCACATGAATGGAAGATCATGTAGATCAACAAAAACAAAGTTGTACGTGCTGCAGTATCTATTGATGAACCCATCGAGGATGCAATATTCATCTTGAAGAGAAACACAGAGAAGTGGAAAACTTAGGGGCCATTCCATTCAGACTGCCCAGCTCAATCCAGCCCAACAAAGAAGTTCACATCTACCAATGGTTCGGATGCTAACGAAGTGGAATGCTCTATCAGTGAGTTGGAGGAGCAGATTAAAAGATTACAGATGTTGCTGTTGAAAGCCGAAGACAAGAAGGAAGAGCACCAACAAAGCCAACCAGCAGACAGTCGACCGCAACGAAGATGCCGAGAACATGCTACGAATGCAAATCTTTGGATAATATGAAGTTTGAGTGTCCTGGAGTTGATCCAGATGAAAGGGAACGATTAAGAAAGTTTTTTGAAAAGCGCACGTCAAAGGCATTCACCAAAGCTCTATTGTCTAGGACAGAAATATCAAACATCCCAGATCACGACAACGAAAGGCTACTCATCAGAAGATGAAGAGGATGTTCTCATGGTCTTCATGGCCAAGATCAATGAAGATGTTGATGGTAAAGGAGAGCAGACAGTAGAATAAGCCCTAGTTGTCACGAGAAACCAGGTAACAAATTCTATTATGTCTGTTGTTTCTACTTCAGAAAACATGCATGATAATGTTGATTCATGTTACTCAGAATCAGATGAAATAACTGTAAAACTCCTGTTAAAAGAATTTTCAAAGGTTCATGCATTGAAAGATGTTTTAGTAAAAGAAAATTCCTCGCTGAAAACTCAGGTTTCTATCTTGACCAGTGATATTGAAAAATCTAGGTCAGCAGATGAGGAACTCTTAAAATTAAGAACTGAATTCTCTTCTTTAAATAAAAGCTTTAACATTTTGAAACATGTAAATGATGTTTTCAAAAACAAAAACTCCGTGCAAAATGATTGTCATTGTAGATTTTCAAAAAACACGAGAGATTTAGATGTAATCCTTAGTGTTCAAAAGAGTTCGATGAACTAGCTGGATTACGTTTTGATAAAGGAGACTCCAGCAATGCTGAATCCAGTAAATCAAAGAAAATCATTTCTGTCCCAGCAACTGGGAAGATTCCTCAACCAACTAGGAAAGACAAGAGAGAGAATTGCAAATTAGTCATAGTTGCTCAGCAAAGAAATGTTGTCAAACTAACGTCCCTCTTCTGACTGCTTAGCAAATACTGAATTACTTGTCTGCTGAGAGGAAGCCAACAAAGTCAAAGTATGTAACCCAACAGATTGTTCCATCTGCTAGGAAAGTTCATACAAATCATAGCAAGGCAAAACAATCAGCTGAGATTGCAAGGAAGCCATTATACACACCAAGTAGGAGGAACACAAATATGAGGCCAGAGTCTAAGTCATTACATTTTCAAAAGATTGTGAAGGCTCGGCACACTATTACACACTTCTATCTTGATTCAAAGTATTACTCCAATAGGAAGGGAAGGGTAGTGAAATGTGATGACAAGAGAAATGTCAAAATCACGAAGGTCTGGATTCCTAAAGGAATAATCCAGAAAACTAATCATGCAGGACCCATAATTGACTCGGTACCTAAAATGTAAATTTTTTGTTTTGTAGGAACAAGAACTAGGAAGAAGAACTTCGAGAAGATTAAAATAGTAGATCCTAGACTGTGGATGCTCAGGTCGCATGACAGGAGATGAAGATATCTTCACATAACTCCAAAAGATCAGAGGACCATCAGTCTCCTTCGGTGATAACTCAAAGGCTAGAGTAATTGAAAGAGTGTGCATCGAGTAGAATGGAATGAGAATCATTAACGTGGCCTTCGTCGATAGCCTCAAGCACAATCTACTGAGCTTCAGTAAGCTAAGTGAAAAAGGATATATTGTTTACTTCTTTGATACAGGTTGCGAAATTGCTGACAGGACCACCGAAGAAGTAAATCTTAGAGGAATAAGGAAAGGAGGACTCTATGTCATTGATTGGGAAAGTGGTCAGCAAGCTTCATGCTTCATCGCATTCAGCAAAGAAGAGACAAACCGGCTAAGGCACAAAAGGCTAATGCATCTAAACTTTAAAACTATCAATTATATGGCCAAAAATAACATTGTTATAGGAATGCCCAAAGAGACCTTCAAGAAGGAAGGAATATGTAGAGCTTGTTAACAAGGAAAACAAGCCAAGGCATCCTTCAAATCCAACCCAGAGAAGGCCACGTTGAACAGAATCATTGAGCTGCTGCACATGGATTTATTTGGCCCGGTGAATCCATCCACCATAGGTAATAAACACTATACTTTAGTTGTTATTGATGACTATTCTAGGTACATGTGGGTGAGACTGCTCAAGAGCAAGGATGAGGTGAAGAAAGTCCTGCCAGAGCTGATACTTCGAGTGCAAAATGACAAAGAGCTCACGGTGAGAAGGATAAGATCCAACAATGGTACAGAATTCTATAACTGAGCATTAATGGATTTCTGCGCTGATGCTGGGATAGGATATGAAAGGTCCACCGCAAGAACACCTCAGCAAAACGGTCTGGCAGAGCGGATAAACAGGACTCTAAAGGAGGTCGTGCGAACAATGCTTGCCGATACAAATCTAGGATACTGATATTGGAGAAAAGCTGTTATGAACTCTTGCTACACACATAATCGAAGAAAAATGAATCTTCGCTTCAACAATACTCCCTACTAGATATATCATGGCCGTAAGCCTTCCTTAGCTCATCTTTGTGCTTTTGGTTCACCATGTTATATTCAAAGTAATGGGAAGTCAAAGTTACTTTAGTGTTTTTCACTGAATGGTATATGTCAATCAAATCCTTGATATATCATGGTCGTACATTCTCTCCCAAAGCTGACGAAGGAGTGTTCCTTGGATATGGGCATCCTTCTCACAAGGGTTATAGAGTACCTAACAAGACCACCAAGCTTGTGGAAATAACATGCAATGTTATTTTTGATGAAGCTACTTTAGTGCGCAGGACCATGAGAAGTCAGAATGACGTGATTCATGAAACCGATAATGTCAATGGACTTTTGGGCTTGAATACTTCTAAATCTTAACCGATCGATCTAACTAGGTTAATAAATGAATCTTCATCTACACTGGAGACCCTGCTGATCAGCAAACAGCTGAGATGGCCAGTGATGCAACTGGTAATGCTGAGGACACCCTAAATCCTCTCAACGAGCTCAAATTTCAAGCGGGAACTCAAGAAGGAGAAACCAGTCATCAAAATGAAGACGTTGATGAGAATCCCAAAAACAGCGAGAGGACTGTTGAAGACAATATGGTAAAATGGTCCAGGAGCAGACTGCTGAAGATTGGTGTATTACTCCAGCAAATACAAATCCAGTATATGATGCGTTGCAAGACAACCATTAAGCAGATGTTATTTGTTGAATGCCTCTTTTCCTTTGTCCCACATCGGTTGGGAAAGGAAGAAGGGCCTTGGGCCCTCCTTATAAATAGGGCCCTACCTTTCCCTTTTGAAATCCATCCCAAATACCAACAATAATAGTTTCGTATTAACGAGCTATATTTGTATTCTTCTTTCCCCTCAATTAAATATTTTGGTAGTGTCCGAGGACGTAGGCATAATTTGTGCCGAACCTTGTTAAATTCTGGTGTTCTTTATTTTCTTCATTTATATTCCTCAATTTATGTTTATTATTTTATTATCGCTTCCGCAACAATTGGTATCAAGAGCCAAGGTTATTCTGAGTATGCTCTGTGGTTGCAGTGTAAACTGATCCTCCACATCAGAAAGGATTTCCTTGTTTCTTATTTTGGGTTATTGAGGGATATATTTTTTCTTACCAAAAAATGGAGGGGCCGCCCAAAGTGGAGGAAAGCTCAAGCTCAAAGGGATTATCCTCGATTTTTTTTACGACAATTGTTACAAGTACGAAGATAGCAGTGGAGACCTTTGATGGCACCGGGCATTTTGGTATGTGGCAAAGTGAAGTTCAAGATATGCTATTCCAGCAAGGTCTTGACATTGCCATTGAGGAAAAGAAGCCAGAAGATATGGAGGAGAAGGAATTGAAGACCATCAATCGGTTGGTGTGTGGTACCATTCGCTCGTGCTTATCTCAGGAGCAGAAATATGCATTTTGCAAGGAGACTTCTGCTTACAAGCTATGGACTGGGTTCGAGGAGAAGTTTTTGAAGAAGAATAGTCAGAATAAACTTCACCTGAAGAAAAGACTATTCGGATTCAATTACGTATTGGGTTCCACGATGAATGAACATATCACTAGTTTTAATCAACTGGTCACTGATTTGATGAATATGGATGAGGTATTCAAAGATGAAGACCTCGCGTTGATGTTGTTGGGATCACTTCCCGATGAATTTGAGAATCTTAAAACTACTCTACTGCACGGGAAGGCCGAAGTATCTCTAAAAGAAGTGTGCTCTGCCCTGTATAGCTACGAGCTAAGGAAGAAGGATAAAAGAGGGAGCACGAAGGGAGATGTTGAAGTGTTGGCAGTAAGAGGATGTTCACAAAATAAATCCAAAAATAAAGGCAGGTTCAAATCGAAGTCTAGACCGAGCAAGGACGAGTGCGCATTTTGTAGGGAGAAGGGACATTGGAGAAAAGGTTGTCCCAAATTGAAGAACAAAGGAAAAGCTGTAGCAGAATCGAATGTAGCCAAGTGTGGTGATGAGGATTCAGACCTCTCTCTAGCTACATCATTGTCTACCTCTTCTGAAGTATGGATGTTGGATTCAGCCTGTAGCTATCACATGTGTCCTCATCGCGATTGGTTTAGCGATATGGAGGAATCGAAAGGAGGAGTTGTCTACACGGCGGATAATACCCCACTCACCACATTTGGGATTGGCTCCATCCAGCTCAA
>JAPKLW010000352.1:178868-216363 GCA_026898455.1 Plectranthus barbatus
GGTTGCTCGGTGAACTTGGTGTTGATCAGATGAAAGTCAGGCTTTACTGTGATAGTCAAAGTGCTATCCACTTGGAAAAAAACCAAGTTTATCATGCAAGGATGAAGCACATTGATGTCCGATATCATTTTGTACGAGAGATTCTTGAAGAAGAAGAGATACTGCTCCAGAAGATCTGTACCACTGAGAATCCTACTGATATGTTAACCAAAGTTGTGTCGGCAATAAAGTTCAAACATTGTTTGGACTTGATAAATGTTTTGAAGAACTGAAGGATGGCGCCTCAGGCGCATATGAAGGCACTACCAAATTGCACGAAAAAAGAGGATGTTCGGTTGGACTTGGAAAATTGGCAAGGTGGAGATTTGTTGAATGCCTCTTTTCCTTTGTCCCACATCGGTTGGGAAAGGAAGAAAGGCCTTGGGCCCTCCTTATAAATAGGGCCCTACCTTTCCCTTTTGAAATCCATCCCAAACACCAACAATAATAGTTTCGTATTAATGAGCTATATTTGTATTCTTCTTTCCCCTCAATTAAATATTTTGGTAGTGTCCGAGGACGTAGGCATAATTTGTGCCGAACCTCGTTAAATTATGGTGTTCTTTATTTTCTTCATTTATATTCCTCAATTTATGTTTATTATTTTATTATCGCTTCCGCAACAGACCCAACAAGTGTCGCAGACAGCTTGAACAATATACAGCTTGTTTATATACCTGTCACTGGAAGCCAAATTGGAAACTCTAGCAGTCAAGCTATTCACGTTACGGAGCTGCAAAGACCGAAGTGGCTGCTAAGAGATAAATTAATTTTGCACAACATCAGTCTATGGGAACACCAAAAAACTTAAAACCTCTAGTTTCAGTGAGAGGAGTTGAAACTGGTGATGACTTTTGATGGCCTTGTTCATCTTCAGAGATGGTCTTTCCATCATCATCATCTTTTCCAGCCACATCAATGACTAGAAATGACTTCGCGATGTTTCGCCCCCTTCGACTCTCACACATGTAGAATGAAACAGTGTCATTAGCCCTTAGCCTCTTCTCCTTCACAAACAGATTCCAGCCTCTTGTTAACAAAAAGCTTTGACTACTCTTCCAATAACCGTAGCGGATCTTCCACATGCTCATCTCCCTGTCATAGAACTCAAGCTGCACTTGTTCTGCTCTCTCCGAATCTGGATCGGGCACGTTGGGAAAATACTTCACAACATACCTCTTAGGAATAACAAACCGGTTGAGCTTCCCAACGTCGTTGGGTGTGAGATCATTCTTGAAGAGAATGGTGCAAGAAATCTCCCCATCTCCATGGATGGATGATAGGTTCAGGCCCAACTCGCTTTCGCCTTGTTGGCTTCTTAGGAAATCAGCAAACTTGGAGGAATAGGAGCCGTCCCTGATCATATTGAGGATTGAATCAATGGTGAAATTGCTCTTAAACTTGGGTTCTAGGATGCTGATGTTAGTGAGAGGGATGTTTCTATGGGAATCACCACTGCGAAGCTTGATGGCTGCGCTGTCATAGGCCATGGCAGCACAGACCTCTAACTTGAAGGTCTCGAGCCATATGCGGTGATGGTTTGCATATATTTGTGCACCTTAATGCCCATTCTGCTGCGGCACCACACCCTTGAACCTCTTGATTCTTGAACGCTTGCACGCTCCAGATACGTATGAGCTGCAGTTTGAATCTGAGCATTCTTCCTTGCCCTTTGCCTTTGACTTTGATTCTGAGGTCATGCTCAACAAGTCTTCTTCCATTCTACATCATCACGCACACATATACATACATAAATAAATAAAATCAAGTAAAACAAGAAAGAAATGCAAATGATGTAAGATAATCATATATACCACCTCTTCAACATGAACACAAGTAGAGAAGTATATCAGATGTATGTATGGTCACATGTAGGGTGTGAAGTTCAGGAAAGGGAATGAGAGACTTTTCAGCCTTGAGAAATTTTGGGAGTAAAATATATCAATCAAAGCCATGATATATCATGGTCGTACTTTCTCTCCCAAAGCTGACGAATGAGTGTTCCTTGGATATGAGCATCCTTCTCACAAGGGTTATTGAGTACTTACAAGACCACCAAGATTGTGGAAATAACATTCAATGTTATTTTTGAAGAAGCTACTTTAGTGCGCAGGACCATGAGAAGTCAGAAAGATGTGATTCATGAAACCGATAATGTCAATGGACTTTTGGGCTCGAATACTTCTAAATATAAATCGATCGATCGGACTAGGTTTATGAATGAATCTTCATCTAAACTGGAGACCCTGCTGATCAGCAAACAACTGAGACAGTCGGTGATGGAACTGGTAATGTTGAGGTCACCCTAAATCCTCTCAATGAGCTCACATTTCAAGGGGGGAACTCAAGAAGGAGAAACCAGTCAGCAAAACAACGACGTTGCTGAGAATCCCCAAAATAGCGAGAGGACTGTTGAAGACAACACTACTGAAATGGACCAGGAGCAGACTGCTGAAGATAGGTGTATTACTCCAGCAAATACAAATCCGGCATATGATGCGTTAGAAGACAACCATTAAGCAGATGTCAACCCAACAAGTGTAGCAGACAGCTTGAACAATCTACAGCTTGCTGATATACCTATCTCTGGAAGCCAAATTGGAAACTCTAGCAGTCAAGCGATTCAAGTTACGGAGCTAAAAAGACCAAAGTGGCTACTAAGGGATCATCCTTTATTAGAAATATTAGGAGATCTTGCAGATCCAATCCAAACCAGACACAACACTATGCTAGTCTCTTTATATCTGACGAAGAGCCAACCAAAGTTGAAGACGCACTCAAATCAGCCGAATGGATCAATGCAATGCAGGAAGAATTGTTAGAATTCACGCGGAATAACGTATGGGATCTCATCGATCGACCAACATATCAATCGGTGATAGGCTCCAAATGGGTATTCAAGAACAAGAACGATAGAAATGGACTCGTCGTTCGCAACAAAGTAAGACTTGTAGCTAAAGGATATGCGCAATGTGAAGGAATCGATTTCGATGAAACATTAGCTCCAGTAGCTCGGCTGGAAGCAATCAGGTTATTCCTTGCATATGGTGCTCATCATGGTTTCACTATTTTTAGATGGACGTCAAGAGCGCGTTCTAGAATGGTGAATTAAAGGAGGAAGTCTATGTGGAGCAACCTCCAGGATTTGAACGTGAAAACAAGGTGTACAGATTGAGGAAAGCTCTATATGGTCTGAAGCAAGCCCCAAGAAATTGGTACGAGACGCTATCACTGTTTCTGCTGAAGAATGGATTCAGGAAGGGGAAGATCGATAGGACACTGTTCTTGATCAAGGATGCTGAAGATATATTTCTCATCCAAATCTATGTGAATGACATCATATTTGGATCTAGGAATCTAACCCTATGTGAAAAGTTTGCTCAACTTATGCAGACTAACTTTCAGATGAGCATGATGGGAAAGATGTCATATTTCTTAGGTCTGCAAGTTCAGCAATCCAGTGATGGGATTTTCATCCACCAGAAGAAGTATACAAAAGATCTAATCAGCAAATTCTATCCATAAAAGACAAAGACACTGCGGATTCCCATGGTACAACATGTCAAATATCAATGAACAACGAAGGCGAATGTTCTAGGTGTATGTGCTAGATATCAAATTCTATTATATCTAATAGCCAGCAAGCCAGACATTTTGTATGTTGTAGGCGTATGTGCTAGATATCAAGCAAATCCGAATAAATCGCACATGGAGTACGCCTGAAAGATTGTCAGATATCTGAAAGGAACGGAATCTTTATGAATTTGGTACCCAAGAGCAGATGCTCTCACACTCATTGGATATCCAGACTCTTACTTCGGAGGATGCCAAACATGGAAGAAGAAGCAACAATAGAAAGCTTTGAAAAGGGCACGCGCGCAGAAGGAATTCGACAAAGCTAAGCTGAAGATGACTCTCGAACAAAGGGATGTTCAATTTGAGCAAGTCATGGCTAGTTATGACTAGCGCAATGTCAATATTCAAGCTGGTGATCAACCTGGACGCATCACCAAGAAGGATATCGAGAAGCAGACACTGCGAAAGGCAAAACTAAGGTTAGTAATATTGAAGAAAGGATTGTGAATCCAAATGCCATGAAGGATGCTGAATATGACAAATGGCAAAGGAAAGGAGCATTCATGGATTTACCAGAAGTCGTGCAAGGAACAATCGAGGAATCGATGAAGCAAAAAACTCCTACGCAAGGAGGAAGAAGTTGTGCTACTCTGACTATTCAACCTGTCACTGCGCAAGGGGAAGTGAAGGTGTTAATGTTATTGCTGAAAAAGTTGTTCTACAGACTGCTGTGCAAGGAGAAAGCAATTTTGTTGTAGAAAAAGTAATTGAGGATGAACAACTAGCTGCACATAGAGAAAGCCAATTTGTTACAATTATAGAAGAAAGTGATTTGGTGCAACAAGAGAGCCAAATCCCTACTGGAACGAAGGAAGACAAGGCAGCAGAAGAGGAGAAAGTTGGCCTTGAGATGATGATAGATGAGGCTACAGCAAACCCCAAGGTAGCTACATAGACAGTTGATAAGAAATCCAATCCCACAGCATAGAAGTTAGAAGCTGATGAGATCGTTGCTGAAAAGACAACAATGGAGAAAGGAACCACTACTTTTTTGGATGCTGAAACCCGAGCAAGATTACAAGCCTACCTCACTGCAAGCTTGCGAGATCGAAACGAGCAGTATCTTCTCGTCTTAGGAATGGATCCATCTACCGTTCCTTGATGGAATTCAGAAGCAGATACTAGCTTCGTGCTTGAAAACACAATTGAGTCACTATGGCAGAGGCGTATTCCAATTCCTACCTCTTCCAAAGTGTCAGGTATATCTTTCAGTGCCATTCCTAGTACTCACGTTGAGGAGAATGCAGGAATAAAGGAACTACCAAGGGGAGTCTGATGCTTGCAGATGGTGAATCTATCTTTAGAGGATAAATGTTAAGAGTGCCCATGGAAGGACCACCTGACAGGAAATTTAAAGCAAAAAGGATTGCTAAGTGGTGTCCTCCTGTCACCGTAAAGGATGAAAAAGAATGATGATCTCATCTCGTGGGTGAAAGTTATTTGTATCTTTATTGAAGCTCAAGTTGCTGCTGAGTTCGAGAACACATATCCTATGGAGTTAATGGACGGGTCTTCTGATCTTGAATGGCTGAAGATACCCACGAACTACATTACGAAGACCGCACAATCATGATGGCGATGATAGGTCTGGTCAGCGAGAAAATGGGAACAGCGGCTTAAGCCATTAGGTGTAGGCGCTTTCCAGAGGTGGAATCTTCTAGTTCTTCCTATTTGACGACTTGACTTGGCTTTTGGGATGAGTTCATATCCCGTGATATGCTCTTCTCTCTTCTTTCCCTCCCCGGTCCTCAACCGAATTTTCTCCATTTTGCTCAGATAAATGATGCGGAAAAGGGTAGTGATATTGATTCACAAGAAGCTCTGCAAACTCTTGAAATAGCAGAAGCTAATTTGAGAAAGGCCTTCTTGGATTAGAGATCAGAGTCCATCACGGCATTCCATTCCATTAGACGAGAGGATTTCGACCTTTTTTCACCTGACGCCCTGGTGAAGTGAAGTGGAGTGGGCAGAGATTGCTCATTGCCATTATCTGAGTACGCTGTTGAAGACTCACCACCATTCACTCATCACTTGAAATCACCAGCAACAAGGAGACAGATGGCTGCAGCTCTTAAGCTACAAGCAAAGTTAGCAGAAGAAGAAGTCGTTTGTAAGAGAGACGAGGTGATAAGCTTATATTTCTAATCACTTATCACATTATTTGCTTGTTTCTTTGATTAATTTTGGTTTATTTTCATGAATAACTCGAGCATGAGTATATTTTGGAGGGTATGATGCTTGTGGTGCAAGGTTTTGTAGGAAAAATGAAGAGAAACGGCAAAGTTGGCTAAGAAGATGAATATTTCTACCACAAAGTGTTCGGTTTTGACCAGCGTAGAGAGGATGTCGACCAACACGCGGAATTCATCTGTGTCGGCCAACACAGCCTTGTGTTGGTTGACGCTGACACGAGGCTGTCGATGCAAGGACTTTTGAGCGAAGGTTGATCTCGATGTGGGAGGTTTGTGTTGACCGATACACACTTCATCTCGGTCAACGCGCGCGTGCTGAAGGTGGAATTTTGCACGTTTTGAAGAGCTTGAAGAAGAAAGATGCCAATTAAAGACATGAACGAATTTGGAGAAGAAAATACCACATTTCATGGATTCCTACCTTTTAAGAGCACAGCCCTACCATTATATAAACTCTAGATTAGCTCAGTATCAAGGGTTGTTGGAGTTTCAGTTTATGTTTTTAAGTTTTAAGTTTAATTTTTCTTTAGTTTTCAAGTATTCAACGCTAGAACCAAACTTCTTTATTTTCTTGTACTTCTTTTCTTTAATACAATCTTTAATCTTGGTTTTGATGTCTAATTTAATTATGCTAGGCTAGAGTCTTTATCAGATTATAGGGTTTCACCATCTGTGACATATGTTTTGATTCGAATTATTCAAACCTTTTTATTTGGCTTAAACTCTTTGATTTTATTTCAAATCTATTTTCAATTGAACGATCGTGAGATGAAATTGGAATAGGTTTTTGTTAGTTATTGATGGAACGAGAGGTGAAAGTTAAGTAATAGGGAGAGAGAGTTCAATGCATTTGATTTTTCATCTGTAGGATTAATCAGAATTTTTGTGAGATTGATTAACTTGTGTTTTAGAGACCGAGAGGAGATAATTACTAGTTAATAATCTAGGTTTTAATTGCCCAACCAAGGAATTAATTCCACTTTACCAGGTTATCCACCAAAATATCTTTTATGGGTTTTAATTGTTTGTTTCTTGCATTTTGATCACATCGGTAGATTTCTCTAGGATTTGTGTTTTATTTAAAATGAATTTCTTTCAAAAAGTATTTTCATAAACACCAAAATCTCTTCAAATTTGCATTTTCCCAAACAAAGGATTGAAAAATATACTTAGTACGACATAACTTTGGGTTCCTTATAAATTTATTTGCCCATTGCTATAATCTGTATGCAGATTTTGGATCAATCAAATTGGCGTCGTTGCTAAGGATAGTCAGACGGTGATTTGTTACTGTTTAGTTTGAGATCTTCTACATTGGGTACTATTTTCTTTTTTTTTTTTGATTTCGCGTGAGTGTGTGTGTTTTGTGTCTATATCGACCGACATAGAAATCACGTCGGCCGACGCAGAAGTTTTCCACGTCGGTCGACACACTCCCTGTGTCGGTCAATGTACACTGAAATCTTCCCATTTTTTATGTGCAGGTGCATGAACGCGCAAGCCAAGGGAAAAACACTCGAGGTTTTTGTTCCAAAAATCAAAGCAACGTGCAAAAAAACAGAAACAAAGGGAAGGAAAAGCAAGAAGAGATGGAAGAGAATCCAGAAGCCCCACTGCAGAATATGATTCCTGAGGAGCAAAGGCAGTTTGTGAATGAGGTACAACAACTGAGAGCACAACTCCAAGCAGCCGAAGCAACTCAGGAAGAACAGGCTGCGAGACTGGCCGAACTGAATTGAAGACATTTAGTGATACCACAGAGGTCTATCTTAGACCGATTTGTTCCACAACATGAGGAGCATGGATTCAGTGTTCGCATTGATGCCGACAACTTTGGGGTGCGGCAGGTCTGATACAGATGGTGCACCAGAATCAATATGCAGGGAGGGCCATTGTAGAACCTTAGGCAAATCTCAACCAATTCATTGAGGTGTGTGATACGGTGAAGCAAAATGGAGTATCTCAGGATGGGATCAGGATGAGGTAGTTCTCGATCTCACTCTGAGATGAGGCAAGATCTTGGTTTGCCAATTTGGAAAAAAGTCAGATCGGGACAAGGGAGGAACTTCGAGCTGAATTCCTCACCAACTTCTTCCCACCCACTTCAATTAGAGCTATGATGAGTCGCTCTATGAGGCTTCAAAGAGATTCAAAGAACTTTTGAGATTGTGCCTGGGACACGAGATTGACTTGGAGATACAGGTGTGTCACTTCTACGAGGGACTGACTCCCCACATGAAGTAGTTAGTCGATGCATCAACCAGTGGAATCTTGATGAAGAAGAGTGGATCCGAGGAGATGAGACTTCTTGTAGATATGGCTTTGTAGAGCCATTAGTGGCCAACCGAGAGACAGCTCCCAGTAAAAGCAGTTCAGGTCAAACTGAAGTTTGACGTTATTGCTGAAGTGAAAAATCTCCGAGGGGACATTGGGAAATTAGAAACAGCAAAAATGGCATCAATTGAGCCAAGTATGGCCATTGTTCCAGTTGAAGCTGACTATATCAACCGTGGAGCAAACAGTTCATCTGGAGCTGCCACAGCAGAGGTAAATTACATTGGAGGTGGTTATCAGAATAATTATCGAGGAGGCAATCAAGGCTATCATTACAACCATGGGAGAACTCACCCTGGTTTTTCATATGCTAAACCTGCTGCAGCAGAGCTTCCTCCACTTGGTTTTGATGTACGTACTGGAGGAGAAATCATTGAAAAGAAGATGTCTATGCTGAAAGAGAGCCTCGACAAATCCATTAAAAGCTCAGACAACTGGTTTGGAAAAATGGAACCGAAGTGAAAGGGTTGGCCAATCATATGCAACTGATGACGAAGCACGTTCAGGTTTTGGACACCCAATTGAGCCAGATTGCTACCACTCTCAGCATCCAACACAAGCCCGGACAGCACCCGAGTGCAACCCAGGTGAACCCGACAAAGGTTAAATCAATCAATGCAATTTAACTGTGATCCGGGAAGGAGTATGAAGGTCCGAGAAGGCCAAGGAATGAATTTGGGGGAGAAAGGGAGAAAATTCCCAAAGTGGAACTCTCTGTTTCAAGCGACGCAGACTTCGTGGCAGTCGATGCAGAGGGTCGACAGGCAGGAAAAGCTGACGACATGGCAGGGTCCACGTCGACCAACACAGCCCTGCGTCAGTCGATGTAGACTGGGAGCAGGACAACCGAGATGGAGCCAAGTCGGTCGAGACAGAGCCCTGTTTTGGGCGAAAAGGAGAAGGAAAAGAGAGAAGTTGATCCCACTCCTCCGATGCCTTTCCCCTAAAGGTTTGCAAAGAAGAAGGAGGACTCCAAATTGACCAGATTCGTGGAAGACTTGAAGAAATTGAATATCAACATTCGGCTGGTGGAGGCACTCTGAAAATCCCGGTCTACATGAAATTTTTGAGAAGATTGATGAGTGAGAAGAAGCAGTTCATGGAGAATGAGACCGTCCAAATACATGAAGAATGCAACTTACTCCTACAAAAGCAAATCCACATCAACAGATCTTATCCTGGTTGTTTCTCCATTCAAATTGAAATTGGAGGCAAGGAATTCCAGAATGTGTTGTGTGATACAGGGGCAAGCATTAACCTAAAGTCATTGTCCATCTACAAGAAGCTGGAAATTTGAGAGATGAGAGCCACCACAATCACATTGTAGATGGTGGACCGATCTGTGTCTCGAACTAAAGGTATTGTAGAGGATGTACTGATTAGAGTTGGCCATTTAATCTTTCCTGCTGATTTTGTAGTGCATGAAAGTGGGTGCCAACACACCAATGATTTTGGGGAGAGAATTCCTTGATACTGCCAGAGTTCTCATTTACTGCAAGAAAGGGGAGATCACTCTTCGAGGTAACGATGAAATGATTACCTTCTGCATTGACAAGAACGAAAGGAGAGAAGAGTGCAATTAAGTGACTTCATCGAAGAAGAAGAAGAAGGAGGGAACCGTCGAATGAGAAAGAAGAACCTATTCGGTGGGAACGACGAAACGAGGGAGTGAAATCGACAATTAAGCTACCTCGGTCTGAGTTCACCGCCATCATCAAAGACTGGCGAGTTTTTACTGTAGATTCAAGGGGTCGATGAGTCTGGACTCGACCACCTTGGTGAGTCAGAGTTGTGTCGAGCCACGACGGTAAATAAGGCACTAGATGGGGGTAACCCATTAGTTTATCAGTTTTCTATTCCATTTTTGTTTTTATTTTTGATTTTGTTCAGATCATCGTTTTATTTGCTTCAGAAAAAAAATTGAGGTCTGTTTTGACCGATACAGTTTTGTGTCGGTCGACTTAGATGTGGGCAACGTGGGATACTTGGATCGACACGAAGGTCAACAGAGAAGGCTCCATGTCGACCGACACAGAGCTAGCGTCGGTCGATGCGGAGTCCCATCAGCTGCAGTCCACAACAATCGAGAGCCAAAAAAAGAAGATAAAAGGTTGGTTTTTGAGGACAACATTCGAGGTACAATTTTGAGCCTTAAGTCTGATCTTCAAACTTATTCTCTCTACTTTTCGAATAAGTTTGGGGGGAGGAAGACTAAAGGGCTTGAAACAATTTTCAAACCTTTCATTTATTTGCTTTCTATAATTTAAATTTTTTCCTAGGTAACTTTTAGGAAATTTTTTTTGGTGAGTTTGTGGGGATTTGTGAGTTATGATTGAACCCTATGACTTGAGTATGGGTTAGGAATTGATTGACATTTATTTGGATTAATTGTTATAATTTTTTAGAATGCCTACGAACGAAGAATTCTGCTTGATTTATTGATTTGAAACTTGCATTAGCATGATATTCGATGAGTATTTGACGTTTTCTGTGGAAGAAAATTTTTCCAAAGTGTGAGTTTTGAACCTTAAATTGGATTTTGAACCTTAGGCCATCTTAGTTTAGCCCTTGTCCTAAACACTCTCCTCTTTGAAAAATTATCCCTAGTTAGTCCTTTTGAGCTGATGTGTCTTTCTTTCTTTGTCTATAAAGTTGAGAAAAAGAGATAGGATCACTTTTGTCTATAAGATTTGGGTTGGATATATCTGTTTGAGAAGGATAAGATAATAATTGTTGGGTGAACAAAAGGTTGAGCACTAGAAAAAAATGTGGAAAAAAATAGAAAATGGTGAGAGCTTTGTTTTGAGTTGAAAGATTTAAGGACATGGGTGAATGAAATTAGATGGTGATTTTAGATTTATTGAGAGTGATCAACTCAATTTATTTTTAGTCACTTGGCAAAAATTTTCCTACCCCTCACAAAAGCTTTACATTACAACCTTTAATTAAGTCATTTCTGAACCTAGGTCTTGTGTGCACATTTTGGCAGTGGAGTAATGAGAATATTTGCAAGCCTATGTAGAGCTTTTCTTGCATGACTTTTCTGTGTGTTCTTACATGAACATCTTAAACACTTGAGTGAATGAGCAAGACATTTTTTTCTCTTGCGAGTCTTCCATAGTTTACAAATTGTCCAAATCTTTCAAAGTGTTGGTGTAGGATTTTTGGTTTTGAATGTGATGGATCTTTTGAGGCATTGCACTTCTCGATTACTTGAGCTTTTGGTTTATTCTTTCGTTTGATTGAGGACAATCAAGTGTTTAAGTTTGGGGGGTGATAAGCTCATATTTCTACTCGCTTATCACATTATTTTCTTGTTTCTTTGATTCATTTTTGTTTGTTTTCATGAATATTTTGAGCATGAGTATATTTAAGAGGGTATGATGCTTGTCGTGCAAGGTTTTGTAGGAAAAATGAAGAGAAAGAGCAAAGTTGGCTATGAAGATGAAGATTTCCGCCACAAAGTGTTCTGTTTCGACCAACGCAGAGAGGATGCTGACCGACATGCGAAATTCATCTGTGTCGACCGACATAGCCTTGTGTCTGTCGATGCAAGGCTGTCGATGCAGGGACTTTTGAGCGAAGGTTGATCTCGATGTGGGAGGTTTGTGTTGACCGACACAGAATTCATCTTGATTGATGCGCGCGTGCTGAGGGTGAAATTTTGCACGTTTTGAAGAGTTTGAAGAGGAAAGATGCCAATTAAAGACATGAACGATTTTGGAGAAGAAAATACCACATTCCATGGATTCCTATCTTTTAAGAGCACAACCCTACCACAATATAAACTCTAGATTAGCTCATTATCAAGGGTTATTGGAGTTTCGGTTTAATTTTTCTTTAGTTTTCAAGTATTCAAGGCTGGAACCAAACTTCTTTATTTTCTTGTACTTCTTTACTTTAATACAATCTTTAATCTAGGTTTTTATGTCTACTTTAATTATGCTTGGCTAAAGTCTTTATCAGATTCTAGGGTTTCTCCATCTGTGACATATGTTTTGATTCGATTTATTCAAACCCTTTTAATTGGTTTTAACTCTTTCATTTTATTTTAAATCTATTTTCAATTGAAGGATCGAAAGATGAAAATTGGAATAGGTATTAGTTATTATGTAACGACCTCTGTTCGCCTTCCTAAACTTAGGGGTGGCTTGGGTGATTTAAATAGTGGAAGACTCTAATAATCCAACAGAAACAAGGTTCACACCATATAGGCTCAACATTCATAACTGAAATAACATTGTTTGTAACGAGGCAAACATGTAGGATTTGAGTCTACAATAGACAACGTGAGTTGTCATTTATTTCTTTAGCAGTTTGGATCGTTCTTAGGGTATCAAAACAAATTAGATTGAATAAACCCTATGTATGCTCCTAATATTTAATTGCAAGTAATGGATCTACGGAATATCTGAACTCCTACAACTGATCAACAGATCTAGATCAGAGACAATGACGAAGGAGTAGATCTGGATGTGGTATCGATCCAATCTATCTTGTTCCAATAGATTTGATCTTCTGATCTGTTCCCTTGCTTCTCAGAAATCTGGTGAGGATACACTACTCAGTTGAATCAGAGATCCGGAGGAATCGATCAATTCCTCCCAATGATAGCCATCGCCCCTCTCTCTCTTCTCACATAGTTGTGTGTGTAGATCTGATAGAGAGAAGGCTTTTATAGTGCTAGGGTTTACAAAACCCTAACCCTAATGGGCTTTGAGCAGATTGTGGACCAGACCAAGGACCAAATACAAATAATAAAGTGGGCCCTCTTTATTAATTGATTCCATGTCAAACCCAGAACATAATTAATTAATAAAACATTGTATTAACCTTCACCACGGTGACAATGCTAACTCACCCCTTTATTACCACGTAATTTGGAACAGGTTGCATTAAACTTGAATGATCCACATATTTAAGGTTAAGGACATTTATTAATTAATTTGGCTTATGACATTTAGCCATAATTAATTAATATAATATTTCCTGAGTAGTACCACTAATTCCTTTTTCACTTATGCTGAATTAAAAAATTCAACTTGCACGGTATATCATAATGAACCTTGTGAGCTCCTCCGGGAATGTCCCCATCCTAAAGCGGATATGATTACCTACATGTCCGGCCTAAGCAAGCCACAAACAAACCGCCACACCCAAGATGCAGGTATAAGAGTACATGAAAGACTCACCCTAGCAAGTCATATTGTGGTCAACTTACGTATGCCCATTAGCCTTCCATTAGGTTTAAGATCATAACAAGTATCTAGAGATCTGGCTCATTCATATGTCAATTGGAATGGCACATCTCACTGTTGATCCCATCAAAACATAAAGATGTACCAACATCAAGTAGCTAGGATAAGCCTATCCAGGAACTGTCTCAGCCGTGACACTGTTTATATCTCGCTAGGTCAAACAAATCATATGATCATCTGTGATCTCCTACACACCATATGATCATCCCTATAGGCAAGATAATAGGTTATTATAGTTCGTATCGTATGTTTTTTATATCAGATAGCGACTATGTTGATATAACACATTTATGAAGACTAGTGCATCAAACGAACACACTGAATCATAAATGCTTTTAGTATACAATCCCAACAATCTCCCCTTATACTTAAAGCATAATACTATTGCTTTATCAGTGTATTAAGTTTGTCTATATCAGACCTAGCTTATTTACACGTTTATCATCTAGTGATCGATTATGCCTTCAGATCTAGACTATGAGCGTGACCCTCATAAGTGTTTTGAAGCAGACTGATAAGTTCATTATTTCACTCACTTATCTATATTATATTTATACTATTTTATGTAGTTTTATTAATTTTATATATATATTTTATGCATGAATCAATATTAGGTGGTTTTAGGTGTATTTTGATGTTTATGCAGGTTTTTAGGCCTAAACCCACGAGAAAACCGTTCCGAAAGCAGTGACGTGTAAGAATAGCAGTGAAGAGTTCTTCCACAAGAGGAATTCGGGTTATTGGCACATGGCAATGGATGAAGCTTTGAGTTAGCTCTCCAACGCAACTGGAATCGGGTCAATCGGAGTTCGGAAGAGGAAGTTATGGCCAAATCCGTGAGACCGCGCAGAAGGGGCGAGAAGCTGCGTCGACAGACGCCAATCAGCATCGATCGACGGCGATTTGGAAGCCACGTCGATTGACGGAGATGCCGCGTCGATCGACGTGGACCTGCTGGCACGGGAAATTGGCTGAATTCGAGTTTTTTCATATCTTTAGCCCTAGATTTGATTTGATACACCTCCACCTCTATATATAACTTTGTAAGTTCGATTTTTCAGAATTACCAATCATTCCTCATTCCAGATTTTAGATTTTAGAGATTCCAAGAGTTTTTAGGTTTATGTTTGAAGACATATTTTTGTGGGAAGACATTCAGACCCAAGTTTTTATGCAATTCAGGTTTTATCTTTCTATGATGAATATTACTCTGAATTTGTGTAACTAATCTCTTCCTCAGATTCTAGGGTTTCTAATTATCAATGTATACATGTTTGATTAATTGAATTATTTTCCCTTTCCCTTCGTAGTTTGTGAAATCTGTGCTTATTCATAATCTTGATTTGCTGATCACATCTTAGGATTATCTAGTTGATTACTTGAGACGTAACTGTGATAGTTTTCAATGGAAAGAGATTTTCACAATATAATCTGATTTCTTGTCGTAACTGAAGAAGATCGATTGTAGGAATAAATCTGTAGATCTTTGGAGTTAGTTAATTTATCTTGAGACCGAGCATAGATAGGTAATTAATTAATCTACTTTACGAATTGTCCAACAAAGAAGTTCGTAATACTTTTCTGATGTTTCACTACGAAGAGGAATTAAAATTGGGAATTAATCGATTCATTCATACATGTCATACTTGATAGGTAGATATCCCTAGAATCTGTGTTTCTCTTATTTGAATCCAAAAGCTTTTTAATTTCCTGTTTAATTTTCATTAGCAAGTATTGCGATTTTCAAAACAACCAAAACTTTTCAATTGTTTTTCCTGACCAGTATTTTAAGAACTTATGATTTAGTACTTAAGGTTTTTTCGTTGCTTCATTCCCCTGGATCGATAACTTTAGGGTTTACAAATTTATTTTCCACTATTTCTATAATTAATCTGTAGAAATTACAGTGATCACAGACACCGTGTAAATAAATCTGGTAGACCTTCATGTCAGTCGCTCCCACTTAATACACATCGCCTCTAATCACGATTTCTCGTATGATGCGGTACTACATTTTCTATGTGTCTCAACACCAGCACGATCACAGTACATTGTGATTCTATTAAGCAAACTCGGAACACACACCTCTAGAGGACAACACCGGAGTTATACTACTTCTTGCGAAGCTAATGAAGATGTCACACACTCAGCCTTCATACTGGAATCCGCAACACACTTCTGTATTAGATTCCTATAACTCCTCCTCCAAAGCCAACACATAGTTTGAAGTCGATTTAATTCCTTATGATCCTCCTGGATATCCGATATTATTCAACCCACAGGGCACACTTATAAACCAATGCGCCTGTCCAGAGTTGAATTGATATTTATTTACCATGCATATAACATTACAGATATCTTACTTCGTTCATCGCCATATAGAAAAACATAAATCCTTTCTTGGCATGAAACAAGTCACCACAGAATCAATTTAAGCGAGACTTTAATCCAAAGAATATTCCTGTATCTCATTAGTCCTAATTCTGAAACTATTAGGATAACCATCTCTTTATGCTTGACAATATCTCCACACCGTTTCCAAATGTGAAAATACTATCTACATAATGTGCAAGGAAAAACCACGCTTCCGCTAACACATAACTAGTACATGAAACTTCCGTTCTCGATATACAATATCATAACGTCTGCTTCATGACCTTGAAGCTCCTTTAAGTTCATACTTGAACTTCATTGGCTTCTAAACAAGATGCTGCTCACCTTAGTGCACATAAACTTATCTGGTTGTTGCATATAGGTGTCATCACCTTTTATCAAGGTATGCATTTATGAAAAACATGGACGATGACATCTATCTTCCAGATGCTTAGGTTCATATGTGCTGTTATGGACAAAATAATTCGAATGGATTTAACAGTTGCAACCAGTGAGAAGGCCTTGTTTTGAAACATTCCTTGCTCACAAACCTTGACTTTTGAAGTATAATAGGTTACCATTCGAGCATTTCCTTACTTGTATATCAATCAGTTACTTATAGCTGGAAAGTTATTTGGTAACACTAATCCTGATATACAACCATAACTATTTATTGATTCATTTCTGAATCCATGACTTGACGTCATTAAACTGCATCGTTTGTCGTAACAGCTTCGTTGCGCAATAAGGTATTAGTACAACATTGTTCGTCAATTGAGAATAAATCTGAAGACTATTTCCCACGAACCAGTGTTGTTAAGCCTGTTAAGGCAACCTCCCACTGCAACGATGCTCATTTTATGTTGTCAGTTATTGGTGCATTGATTTTTGGTTTACCACCTTGCACGGGCGACCGTGCAATTGTTACCATACCTATCAAGGTATGCTCTAAATGCCACGGGGTATTTCGTGATGGATTTGAATTGGTTTCTCCAAATAATTGGAGAACAATCTTACATTTAGATTCGTGGTTTCATCCTATACAACTTGCTTGTATTTAGGATACATAAAGAAACCACCTTTTTCGTTTACTTGGGACAGCCCACAAAGTAGTATTAGCTTAACCTTTCTTCCAACCAATCAGTTCCCTTCACCAGCTTAATAGCCGAACTACCCATCGTTGCCTTTTTTACAAAGTCAAGATCCACAAGGGTATTAAGAACAGATTTAGAAAACACTGGTTTAAACAGATACATTACTGTTTTTTGGCGCACTTCCCAAAATGAAAAATGGCAAAGCTGACATAGCTTATCAATTTTAAAGAAGATTATTTATTTTGTTCTTCCTACACCATCCCTTTTTGAGTGATAACGGGTGTAGTCAATTGGGATACAATCTCTTGCTCTTCCAGATACTGTGAAACACATCACTTGAGATGCACACCATTATGAAGAAATCATAATATCTTTACGGTCTTGTTTAACTTTTTCTCTACCTTAGTCTTAAATGCTCTTGATTAACGCAAGAGACTAAGCCTTGTAGTGAATTAGATAAACATATCTATATTTTAAGTGATACAGTATCAATGCCTGTATGTCCTCAAAATCAGAGTCGTCGTGGTAGCGATAAAGTACAAACACGAAATGCAGCGGAATAATATAACGTTCACTTGCACTCTAGGTTATTTTTAAATGGGGTTTTGTTCGAGTTTACTTAAGATCTTTTTAACAGTTATACACTAGCAACTCCGTTGCTAGGTTTCAAATCACAGTTGCACAGTAATCAATGAAACAGTAAAGAGCTCAAAGACACAGAGTTTATAGTGGTTCGATCAAATGATCTACGTCCACTCCTTAGCCGAATCTCTAAGATTTTCACTAAGTAAGTATACGGTGTACAAAGAGTTGCCTTTCCAGTAAAGCAGGCAGCCGACGTTTGGTCTGGCTACTTCACGGCTATCTTCCGATACCCCAAACTTCTCAGGTGTGGCTCCGGCTGAGTCAAGGGCGCACCTTCGTCAAACTCACTTTTACCACTTTTGGAAGGTTTAAAGTTTCTTCCGAACTGTCCTTCAATTGCAGCTTCAATGTCCGTCTCAATCAATTCCTTTTCAAGAATTGACTCCTAGATACCTCCAATAAAGGAAGATATCCCAATGATTGAAGATTCTTGAATCAATTCAAGAATCTTACTAAACAAGTGTCAGATATTCAATAGGACACTTTGGTTGTTGAAGGCTTTCAATATATCTGGACAGTGGCTTTCAATAGACTGCTCACAAGTGTTTTTGCTTTTTATCTTTCGGAATCTCTTAAGTGCGAGTTAGTGTATGAATGAGTAGTCATCTTTTCTTCCTTTTGACTTGTCTTTTATAGTTGGAGATCCCAAACTTGAATCTTCATATCCGTTAGACACAACGGATCTTTTGCCTAGAACTAGGTAGACTTTCACCAACTTTTTCTGACTTTGTTCAGACTTTCCGACCTACTTCTGACAGGTTAAGTCCTCGCGCAATGGTGGATCAGATATACAGTGTAGCAGCCGTTTAATCTTCGCTTTGCTGAGCTTCTCCGGGACGGTCTGCTAGTTCTCTTTTAGTATTCTGCTATCTTCAACTTTTGATTGCTAGTGCCTTTAGCAATTTGTGGTGTGTTAGCAAATGCTGGATCCTCAGCATTCTGCTACCACAACCCTTTTCTCTTTAGCATCCTCTGATGTTTGCTGGAGATGCTTCTAGCAACCTATTCTATTACAACTCGATATTCACTTATATAGGACATTACAAGAGTTGCTAGCCTATGCTAGAGTTCAGCAATGATCGACCATCTACTAAGGTTTGATCCAACAAAACCTTTTACAATATTGTCCTAAGGAAGATTCAGGAATAATTTCCCAACAATGCCTATTTAAGGCAACTGCGGAAGTAGACTCAACACAGAGCAAACACGAAATAATTTCTAGAGATACAATCGCCTTATTAAATTGCTTGGTTGTCATGTTATACCTCTGAGTAGTTTTCATAAGTACCATTCTTAGGAATATCTGGATAAAATCCATAATTCTGTGAATTACTTAAAACTACTAAGACCGATGTAACCATCTCTAATAAGATTCTATAATATGCCATAGATCACTGTCGGCTTATGTAAACAAGTACTGAAGAGAAACATCCATTTAAACATAATGGAAAACACTATTATTTATCATGATAGAATAACTATATCATAAATAACAGATAATCCATAGTAACATAAATGGAAATGAGTTTTATACAAAACATCTCTTCAAGACTCAAACATTGTTTAACATAAATACAAAGTAAAAACTCCATCAGCTTGAGCAACAACTCTAGTATCTTTCTTGGAGTTGGTAATCCCGCCATCATCAAGCTTTATTATCAGCTTGATCCTCTGCAATGTATAGCAAACTTGATTAGTAACCTCAGTAACCACTACCCACTAAGGAGCAGAAAACTGATACTAAACATGTTTCAACAACCAATGCAAAAGATGATGTACCTTGTCCCTTAGTTACCAAACTTGGACAATTTACTTTACAATGACCTTTTTTACCACACTTGAAACATTTGTCTTTCTTGCTATATTTCTTTCCATAGATCCTCTCTTCTTTACCATTCTTCAACTTCACTTCATTATGACGTGACTTAGAAGAACTCTTATCAAGAGATTTGGAAAGACTAGACAGTGCAAGATTACTCCCACTGCTTCCTTCATTCCTACTTTCTTTAACATCACTCTTCTTACTAGGAAGCATATCAGAGCGACTCAAAGAAAAGACCGAAAAAGCTTCTGCCGACACAAGATCCTTGAGCAGACTGTGAACAGTATACTCACTCTTATTTTTCTCAATAGAAATTCTGAAGTCATCGAATGACTTCGGCAGCGTGTGGAGTATCAAGTCAAATTTGACATCATTGTCAATTTGACCACCCATTAATGTGTACTCATCAATGAGCTGGATGAGTGATTCCACATGTTCATGCACTGAACAGTCCTGACCCATTTTCTATCTTACAATCACTTGATAAGACTGGATCTAGCATGTCCATCGAGCCCGCCATATACTACGTTAAGACGTCGCATAATATCATGTGCATATCATACATCACTATAACAAGGACGCAGTGCATCTGACATACAACCCAAGATGTATTGTCTGGCCATGCCATTGACCACATCCACATGTGATACTGTGCACGCTCCTCGTCAGAAGATGCATCAGTCGGCAGACTCGAACAAGGAGCTTGGAGAACAAACAAATGTCTAAATGAATCCAAGAGTTTGACAATGTCACTTTTCCATTCAGGAAAAATCAGACCAGTCAAGGAATTGTGTACAATTGAATTAACGAGCGATGCAATAATAGACATATCTGAAAAAAAATAAGTGGATTAAAGTAAACACATACTACGAACGATTGAAACAAATATGCATAGAACCTTTAGATAAAACAATGCAATTTGCTTCCTCCAATTGCCAAAGCTAATTCACCGCAAGCTACCTGAGTAGACGTTTACGGCAAACACTCAACTAGACCAAAATAGGTCCTTTAATTTCTCTCCATGCTAGGCATCTGCCGACAAAAGAAATTAATATTGGAGATCTTTAGACCATGTTCACCTATCCGGAGCAGGGACATCACAAATGAGTTATACTCCAGACAATATCTAAGCCAAAGAAACCACAATCTTAACTCCGGATGATAAAAGTCGATTTGGCATACGTACTCGACCCATACAACATGCCCTTTACATTCTTTGTTATCCCATTTAGATTAATCTTAGAGACTAGTGAGAGTTGTCTCAATGCAAGCTACCCGAGTAGACGTTTGCTTAGAGGCTCCCACTTCTCATCTTAAAATAAATGTTTTATAAGGAAACCTCATCGCTTTAGAACATGTAAGTTACTTCTAACGCAAGCTACCCGAGTAGACGTTTAAGCTTCGAAATACCTTACGTCTAATGAGAAGTCGTATTTGTTGAGGTCTAATGATTTTAGTTTGAAAAATAACCAAAATCAAGCTTAGTATTTTAATTTCTAAAGGTTTCATGCGCACACATCATTTTATGTCTCATAAATTATGTAACATCTAAATTCCATCATAAATTAATATGATTTCGGAATTTATAGACACAATTTAAAATATAAAATAAATCATATAAAGCATGCTCAATAATTAAAATTACCACATGCTTAAATAGTAAATAAATAAAGCAAGTAGACATGCTTTCCTATTATTTACTAGTGCGCACAAAATAAATCACATCAGTACAAGAATAAAATAAATAAACAAATAAAATTATCATGTCCCCTCAGATGCGATTACATTAAAAATAATTAAATCTAACTATTACAAGATTTAATTCCAATACAAATCTTGAAATTGGGCCTCCGTTGGACTTGAAATCTGAATCGGGCTGAAAAATAGCAGTTGGGCTTCAAATTAGGGTTTTTGACCCAATACAGCAGCAAAACTCTAATTTCCAGGATATCGGGTTGCCTCCGAGCCGACCGGCCTGGGCTGCCAAACCCTAGCAGCAGCCTTGTAGCCGCCACCCTTTCACAAAGCCGCCGTCAATGTCGCACAATCCACCACGCCGGCCGCCACCCGCTGCCCAGCCACATCCGACGCCGTCGCAGCCCACCGGCAAGTTAGAGGGGTCGCAGAACATTGGCAAGACGCAGCAGAGCTGCGCTGCCTAACCATAGCCGCGCGCAGTCGCGCGTGGCCCCTGCTGCTTCGCCTTCCCCACTGCGCGCAGGATTCGTGCGGCCTTGCTTCTCGCCACCGCGACCCACGCATCCTATCGCCACCATCCTCGTCAGATCTGTCGCGGCTGCCAGCACTGCCCGCACACGCAAGCAATACACTCGCCCGCACCCTTTTCATGTCGATCAAGGAAGCAGTGTGCAGAGGGCAGGAAGAAAGAGGTTGCGGCGGAACCCTAGCCGCCGCCACCTCCAACCACCTTGCGCACCTGATGCCGGACCTGTTGCTCGCCGGCAACTGCAGCAGCATGAGAAGGAAACGAGCGCGGCCCAGCCACGTAGCAGAACCGAGTTCTGCCCTGCCGCTGCCACCCATCGCAGTCGCCGGCGTCGCCTGCTGCTGGACTGTACTGATGCTCAAACTGTCGTGTTCATTTTTCTTCGATTATTCATTTCTTTTGGATCTCAATTTCTCCAATTTTATAGATTTTAAATAATAAAGATAATACGAAAAATAGATCTAAATCTATTACATGATTTTCCTCAAATCTAACCACGGATTTTCTCGTGGTGAAAAAACAAATAAAAAAAATGAGAAGGCCACGAGAACAAAACATCCACGAATATCAAATCCATCTACAATAAATAGAAACATATATATTTATTCAATCTTAATTTATTTAATATAGAGCCTAAAAATCCAAACCTCGCTCTGATACCAATTGTAGGAATTGAGTCTTCAAGAGACAACGTGAGTTGTCATTTATTTCTTTAGCTGTTTGGATCGTTCTTAGGGTATCAAAACAAATCAGTTTGAATAAACCTTGTGCATGCTCCTAATATTTAATTGCAAGTAATGGATCTACGGAATACTTGAACTCCTACGACTGATCTACAGATCTAGATTGGAGACAATGACGAAGGAGTACATCTGGATGTGGGATCGATCCAATCTATCTTGTTCCAACAGATCTGATCTTCTGATATGTTCCCTTGCTCCTCAAAAATCTGGTGAGGATATGCTACCGAGTTGAATCAGAGATCTGGAGGAATCGATCAATTGCTCCCAATGATAGCCGTCGCCCCTCTCTCTCTTCTCACATAGTTGTGTGTGTAGATCTAATAGAGAGAAGGCTTTTATAGTGCTAGGGTTTTCAAAACCCTAACCATAATGGGCTCTGAGCAGATTGTGGGCCATACCAGGGACCAAATGCAAATAATAAAGTGGGCCCTCTTTATTAATTAATTCCATGTCCAATCCAAAATATAATTAATTATAAAACATTTTTTTACCTTCACCACGGTGACAATGCTGACTCACCCCATTATTACCACGTAATTTGAAACGGGTTGCATTAAACTTGAATGATCCACATATTTAAGGTTCCGGACATTCATTATTTAATTTGGCTTATGACAATTAGCCATAATTAATATCTTATTTCCTGAGTAGTACCACTTACTCCTTTTTCACTTATGCCTGAATTAAATAATTCAACCTGCAGGGTTTAGCATAATGAACCTTGTTAGCTCCTCTGGGAATGTCCCCATCCTAAAGCGGATATGATTACCTACATGTCCGGCCTAAGCAAGCCACACACAAACTGCCAAACCCAAGATGCAGGTAAAAGAGAACATGAAAGACTCGCCACCCTAGCAAGTCAAAGTGTGGTCAACTTACGTATGCCCATTAGCCTTCCATTAGGTTTAAGATCATAACAAGTATCTATAGATCTGGCTCATTCATATGTCAATTGGAATGACACATCTCACTGTTGATCCCATCAATACATAAAGATGTACCGACACATCAAGTAGCTAGGATAAGCTCACTTATAAACTGATGTGCCGCAGCCTAAATACACAGCCTATCCAGGGACTGTCTCAACCGTGATACTATTTATATCTCGCTAGGTCAAACGATTCATATGATCCTCTGTGATCTCCTACACACCATATGGTCATCCCTATATGCGAGATAATAGGCTATTATAGTTCGTATCGTATGTTTGTTATATCAGATAGCGACTATGTTTATGTAACACATTTATGAAGACCAGTGCATCAAACGAACACACTTAATCATAAATTCTTTTAGTATACAATCCCAATAAAATGAACCTCGCAACTATAGAGTACGAATGATAACGATAAGCAAGGAGTCTAGTTTCTCAGATAAATATTAAAAATTGGGAAGTAAATAAATTCAAAGTTTCATGAAACGGAGAGTTACGCAGTAGAGACATGCATATGAAGATGCATGTCTCAGGATCATAGTTCTTATTGGGATAATCCTGCCCTTGACACAGCTGCATCCGCATCGCAGCCACTAACCTGCACATTTTAGAAATAATGCACAGGGGCTGAGTACAACGTACCCCATGAGGACATGACCCGAAAACAAATTATACCTGATTAAATATGAATGCTATGCCACAAAAAAATAAACCACGGGGTTTTGCAAAACATTTGCCCGTGTTATATTTCAAGACATTTTATACTTTACAGTTTTTCTCACAAAAGAAGACATATCTGTTATATCATTGTGTGACCGGAAGTTGGCCAACTTCAAAGTCACGATGAACAGTTGGGAATGGCAAACCATTTGGCCCACTGTCATCATTTAGTGCACTGGTCTCAGAACCCGCAGCATTGATACCACGATCGATTTAAGACACAGAGTGTGTCTCTCCTTATTTGTCTGAAGGTATCAATACTCCATTGAGTGAACAAGTTTGAGCTTGGCTCGAGACAAAGGAGGATCGATGCCCCTTGGGTTTAAGACTCTTAGCTCAGGGTTCCTACGAAACCTGGATCTGTCGTCGTTAAACCAAATCTCCCTGGTAAACTACATTTTACCAGAGGAACAGATATGAAATTAAAACATTTTGGCATAGACAATCAGTTAAAGTCAAATCAATTTGCATGCTTTTTAAGAATTAGGGCTTATAGCCCAAAATCAAGCGAAAATAGGAATAAAATCGTCCCCACCTCATAAGCATGATCTTGATTTTTTCTTCAGAAATCGCGGCGTAAATATCGCTCGGTTGGTCGAAAAAACACGAAGAAGAGGGTGAGTTGAAAGCTGTTGCACAGGGCTGCGAAGTGAATGGAAATGAGCTTCTGATCTGAATATCCTACTTGCGTTGCACTTCTCGACCCTATAATGATTGAGGGGCATGTGGGAGGCATGTGGGAGGCATGGGGAGTGCCAAGTGGCTTGATTTCACTAGTCGCAGCTTCGGATATGTTATTTCATGTAAAAACCCTGATATTCAACCTTCGTTGTTTCTTAACTTGACATGCTTTGTCCAATTTATAAAATGGACATCCATGGAAATACTCTAAATCATGAATCCTACCCGTGGGTTCAATTCCACAATTTTTGGAAATTTCCCGTTTTCACCCCGAACTTAATAGTTTGAAAAATCATAAAATATTCCATGAGTGTCGGTACCTCATTCTGATTATTTCTGAAATTCTTATAAATCAATTTCAATTATACCCTAGCTCCGTGAAAGAAACAGAGCTCTTGGGTGGAAATTGTCGATTTTAATGCACCCAAAACACACTAGAAACCCCGGTTCATTGCGCACGGGTTTTCTACGTATCAAGATGCATGGTTGCTTAGGGTTTCTTAAAACGTACTCATGGACATTTTGTTTGCATGAAACGGACATGCATGCAACAAAAAGGTTTTGAAAGTTGAGTAATGAACAATTTATGAGCTAAAATACATAATCCCTTTTATTTAATAATTAATTAAGCTAAATGTCGCTTAAATAAAACTCGGGATATTACATTCACCTCACCTTGCAAAAATTTCATCCCAAAATTTGCTAAGGGGTTGCAAACAACTCAGGGTATTTATTAATCATCTTCTCTTCGAGTTCCCAAGTTGCTTCTTCTTGTCCATGGTGGTTCCACTGGACTTTGACTTGTGGGATTGACTTATTTCTCAACCCTTGGACTTTTCGATCCAAAATTGCTTCTGATTTTTCTTCATATCGCAGGATTAGATTCAGGGTAGCTTCCTCCTGATGTATCACATGCTTAGGATCGTACATATATGTCCTCAGTTGTGATACATGAAATACAATGTGTACGCTTCCAAGAGCCAATTGATAAGCAATCGGGCCTATACATTCTAGGATCTTGTAGAGTCCTACGAAACGCGGCCGCAGTTTACCCCTTGCGCCAAATCTGATGATTCCCCTTGACGGCGAGACTTTCAGGAAGTCCTTATCTCCAACTTCAAATTGTAAGTCGGTCCTCCTCGTATCAGAATATTATTTTTGTCTGCTTTGGGCCTCCTTAATCTATTCCCGGATTTGTCGAACTATCTCAACCATCTCGTTAATAGCGTCGGGCCCAAGAATTCGTCTTTCTCCCACTTCATCCCAATAAAGCGGAGTTCTGCATTTCTTCCCACACAAGGCTTCATATGGAGCCATTCTTATGGTTGCCTGATAACTGTTGTTATAGGCAAATTCAATAAGCAGTAGAATCGACTCCCAACCTCCTTCTCGATCTAAAACAACAGTTCGTAACATGTCCTCTAAGGTTTGGATGGTTCTTTCAAATTGACCATCCATTTGTGGGTGAAACTCCATACAGAAATTTAGCCCCAATTCCTTTTGCAAGCTCGTCCAAAATCTAGATGTACACTTTGCATCCCGATCCGAGGTTAAAGTTGTAGGTACTGCATGTAGCCGTACTATCTCCCTCACATACAATTGTGCCAGTTTATCCGAACCATACCTTGTCCGAATTGGCAGGAAGTTGGCACATTTAGTGAGGCGGTCAACGATAACCCACATTGTTGTATTCCACTTTTGGGACTTTGGATGCCCCGTGACAAAATTCATTGTAATATGCTCCCATTTCCACTCAGGAATGTCTAACTGCTGCAACTTCCCATAGGGTCGCTGATGTAGTGCTTTTACCTATTGACAAGCCAAGCATCTTTTGACATACAGAGCGAAGTCTCTATTCATACCATCCCACCAGAGAGTAGTTTTCATGTCCTGGTACATTTTGGTGCTTCCAGGATGGGCGGTGTACGGTGTGTCATGAGCCTCGCTCATAATTTCATTTGTTAGTCCCGCATCGTTCGGCATGCATATTCTATTCTTTTACATCACTGCGTTGTCTGGTGCCTCCCTGTATTTGCTCAACTCCTTTATCCGGATTCTCTGACGTAACTTCTCGACTTCCGCATCTCCCCTCTGTGCTTCAATTATTCGTTGCCTTAAGTTCGGTTCCACGTTTAAGGCAAATAGTTTACACCTTTCTCGTTCGGAGAGAGTAATCACCTCCAGATCTAGTCTCTCAAAATCTCGGATAAGTTCATATTCTTTTGTTAAGAGGGAACCTAACCTTGCTGAGTCCTTTCGACTCAAGGCATCAGCCATCGAATAAGTTCATATTCTTTAAGTCATAGTCATTGACTAGCTCTAGCCATCGTCTCTGTCTCATATTCAGATTCTTCTGCTCGAAGAAATACTTCAAGCTCTTGTGATCTGTGAATATAGCACACTTGACCCCGTATAGACGGTGCCTCCGAATTTTCAGAGTGTGAACTACTATCACTAACTCAAGGTCATGAGTTGGGTAGTTCAGTTCATGTGGTCTTAACTGTCTCGAAGCGTAAGCAATTACTCGACCTTCCCACATCAGCACGCATCCTAAGCCATTCTTAGATACATCAGTGTAAACCTCATAGCTCTTCTCTGGTTCTGGAATGGCCAAGACAGGCGCAGTTGTCAAGTATCGCTTCAGCTTTTGAAAGTTCTCCATTCGTATTTAACACCCTTCTGCAGCAGTCGGGTCATAGGCTTTGCTATCTTTGAAAAGCCCTCAATGAACCATCTGTAGTATCCTGCCAGTCCAAGGAAACTTCGGATTTCATTTTGATTCGTCTGTGACTTCCACTCCATCTCCGTTTGTATCTTAGCAGGATCCACTTTGATTCCATCGGCTGACACAATGTGGCCTACGAATGTCACTTCTCTAAGCCAAAATTCACATTTGCTGAACTTAGCGTACAACTTTTCATCTCTGAGTGTGTGTAAGACAGTTCTCAAATGTTTTTCGTGTTCTTCCTCTCCCTTGGAGTAGACAAGTATGTCATCAATGAACACTAAGACAAAATTGTCTAAGTAAGGGTGAAATACCCTATTCATTAAATCCATGAACACCACGGGGGCGTTCATCAGTCCGAAAGGCATGACTACGAACTCGAAATGACCATACCTTGTCCTAAATGAAGTTTTCGGAATGTCTTCCTTCCGAATTTTTAGTTGGTGGTAGCCGGAGTGAAGATCTATTTTTGAGAACATGCTTGCTCCCTTCAGTTGGTCAAACAAGTCATCGATTCTAGTTAAGAGATACCTGTTCTTCAGAGTTAACTTGTTTAGCTCCCGATAATCGATGCACTTTCTCATCGATCCATCCTTTTTCTTTACGAATAAGCTAGGGGCTCCCCAAGGTCACACGTTTGGTCGTATGAAACCCATATCTAGAAGTTCTTGAAGTTGCACTTTCAGTTCTTGCAACTTCTTTGGCACGATACGGTATGGTGCCTTAGAAATAGGGGCTGCTCCTGGCTCCAGATTGATCGTAAACTCCACTTGTCGGTCTGGTGGTAGATAATGAAGCTCTTCAGGAAATACATCTTCATATTCGTTGACTATCGGTATATCCTTCACCTTCAATTCTTGGTTTGCTTCTCGTTCTAGGTACTCCAGGAAAGCTTGACTTTCCTGCTTTTGAATTGCTGATTTGATTGGCACTCTCTAGCCTCTGTGAAATTCGTATATATGAATTGGTTCAACTCCTGATTTAAGAGTGACTTTCCTATCTCTACACAAGATAGTGGCCACATTTTCGGTTAACCAATCCATTCATAGGATCACGTCCATGTTGTACATAACCAATACATTTACCTCAATAACTGACACATTATGAGTATTGAACTGGATCTTCACGTTAGAGCACACTAAGTTAGTAGTGGTCGTCTCCCCTGAAGGCATTGCTACTTTCAACTTCTAACTACCATCTACTACTTTAAGGCCTAGAGTTCCAATGCATGAAGATGAAATAAGGGAATGGGATTCTCCAGTATCAAATAAAACCATGGCAGGTATATTATTAATAATGCCCATACTTGCCAAGTTCCCTTCATCCTTATTTCCTTCGATAGCATAGGCTTTGGCTCCTCTGGGTGGCTGCCCCCTCTGCTGACGACCTTCCGCAGGACCACTAGGCGGTGACTGTCTCTCCTGTCGATCCGCCATGCAGTTCCTGGTAGCTCTCTGATTAGGCTGGTGTTCTCCACGAATTGCCTTCAACTGTTGATTAGCATGCCTCTGAGGGTTCTGGCTGTTTTGAGCCTCAAGTCGGTTAGATGGGCATTTACGGGAATAGTGACTGATTCCCCCGCAATTGTAACACATGAGAGCTGGGGGTGGGCATCCTCCATAGTGTTTCTTCCCACGCCGATTGCACTGTGGAGGTGCCACTCCCCTCCTCTCATTCTTAGGCATAGCTGGAGTTTCGTATCTCTTCGGCGGGTGATCATAGCTCCTCTTAGGCTGGTTGTGACTCCCCTGGTCATACATTTTCTGACTTTCCGAATCTTGATGAAAAGATCGTTGATTATCCTCCCATTTCCTCTTCGATGCTGGAGGCGATGAGGTCGCCTCTTGGATGCCCAGACAGGCATCTTTTTCTTAGTCATTGCTACCTCCACATTCAGGGCCATCCTCTAGGATTCTTGATAATCCAACCCCGTGAAGTAGACAGGTGAGCGCGAATTTCCTCCCTCAGCCCTTCTTAGAACTTCTCAGCTAGTTTTGCTGGTGTGTCCACCTGGCGAGGGGCATGATGGCGTAGCTCGCAGAATTTCCTATCATAGTCCGTGACGCTCATCTTTCCTTGCTCAAGTAAGAAGAACTCTATCTCTCTTTCCTTGTGGAACTGTTTTGGCACATACTTCTCAAAGAAAGCTTTCTTGAAGTCTTCCCTGGTAAACTGAAGGTACACTTCTGGTGGCAAGGACTTCACATAGGTCTGCCACTAGCGTTCAGCTTGCCCAGTTAGCTCGTAGGTCATGCAGCTGATCCTGTCGGCCTCGGTGCACTACATGTGCTTGAAGATATTCTCCAAGGCTCAAATCTAATCCTCAGCTTCGGCAGGGTTCCCAGTTCCATCAAACGTACGCAGTTGCTACTTCTGGAATGTTTCTATCAGTTGGAAAGGTCTACGGGGTGGCGCCATGTTCTGTTGCGGCGGCCCCCATGGTCCTTGAATTGATGCAATGCCCTCGTCGGATATCACTTCGACTTTTGAGGCTGCCTCTGGGATTGGAACACCTTCTAAGCCCGACCTCGACCATGCCCACGGCCTCGCCCTCGGTCTGTACCATGTCCTCGTTCTCGACCGTACACTTCGATGTTGGTAGACATTCTAAAATTGTCGCACTAGGTTTGTAACCTTATCGGGTTAAACCTACCAAGATTTCGGCAGCACTTCCTCTATAAATCGACATCATCCACAATCAATAACCAATCACAACAATCATTACAGGCAATAATCACAAAAAAATAAGCAATTATAGAAACACAGATAAGATAGAGTCATCACATAACAACTGATATATATGTAACTGTACGCGATCGCGACCCAGGAGGTAGAGGTACTCGCCTGCAGAGGTATCGAGCACGTCTTACCGGACAAAAGACCTGATACTTGTAGCGACAGCCAATAGTGTCACTACTTATCGCACCAGATATGGGAGAGGAAAATAAAGGAAAATATGTTAGCTCCTCGGCCAAAAAGGGTGTTAAAAAAATGATCACACTCAGACAGTCACAGCTTAACATCCAACAAACCGAGACATAAATGTAGTAGTATCAGTAGTATAACATCGCAAGTTAGAATCAAACGAATCCCTCAGCCCCAGCAGTAGGGCTGCTCCCCACAAACGAAGCATCATACCTCAGATCATCATCATCCTCCAGCTCGCCCGGCACGCGGACAGATATTCAAACAACATCCGTAGTGCAAGTGATGTGACAATGGTTAGGCATGCCCCCTATGTACCCCAACGGTCGAGTAGATGGAACTCGAGTAAGGGGTGGTGGTGGCGGTGCAGATACTCACAGTGGGACATCCGTAACAGGTGGCACATCCTGGCGCTTTGCCATTCCAATCATCATCTCCAGAGTAGGGAATGTGTGAGGATCATAAGTCGGAGGAACTCTCGGCGGTGGCGGCGGTCCCCTAGTCGGCATCTTGATAGTATCAGGAACAAAGATGTAGAGATACGGCCCCACTAGAGGGTACCCCACAAGGACAACCTGCTATAGGATATCAGATACGAAGCCTTGAAAGTACTCTAGACGGGCATGGGTGTCACCATGTTGGTATATGAAGCGCTGCACCAGCTCTCGAGCCCAGTGGACCCACTCACCCGGTAGTAAGTTGATCAGAAGATCAATAACCTCGAAATCTCCCACCTCGCCATAGCGTTGTGCGAGCTCCCAAACATGCAAGTACTCTGCCAGAAATACGGGAAGCGTTTGACCTGGTCGGCGAGTGTTGCTGTGAAACTCACTAGCCCTGATGTCCTTCAAGTATTCCATATGTCACAGTAGAGTAGTCTGTCATTACTAAAATCAAAACATAAAGCAAGTAATGATGCATGCCACTCCTCCCGCTAATTTTCCTCCCATGACTCAGTCGCGGTTGTTCCACTGCTGAGTCATTCCACAACCTGACATGTATAGACTCTGTGTCTTGGCGGCTTTGTAGTCCTCCAATACACGATGTTGAGGGTCATCCTGATCCTCATGCTGACATACTGACCTGACTCTCATAACCATAGTGGAAGGCATACTGTCCTCCCAACGAATACCCCGCTAGTAAGCAATGAACCGCTCGCTGCTCACGACACTAGTGCGTGGCCTAATGACTCCCAATGGTCAAGATGTCTCTGAACTGATACGCAACTATAAGAGCTCTCCGTGAGTTGGGGTAGTCACGTCAGTCGTCTAACCTGATCCACCATACACTAACCTGATATGTGCGTAAAATGACCTATTTTTCGATGTGTGCGTGTGCATGTTTGTGGCCATTTACCCTCATATCATATGCTTTTGTTGTTCTTTTGTCTTGTTTTCGTGTTTTTGTGTTTGAAATGTTGTAGGACGTGTTTTGGGCATAAAACAACACTTTTGGATGAGTTTTGGATGAAAATCGTCTGAGCTAGGAGTCAAAAGAAAGCAGGATCGACCGAGCAGAGTAGGAAGGGTGCAGGGGGCATTTTAGAGACTTCGGTCGGCCGAGCCAAGCCCTTCAGAGAGGTGGCTCGGTCGAGCCAAATTGGCTCGGCCGAACCAGAACGTGATTTTCAGCATTTGGCAGTTTTCAGCATGGCTCGGGCGAGCCAACTTGGGCTCGGGCGATCCGAGGCCCTGTTTACTCATTATAAAAGGGGGAAAACGGTTATTTTCATAACTAATTCATAACTCTTGATAATTTTGAATAACCACCTCCTAAATTCTCTCTACGATTTCCATTTTCATCTCTTCCAAAACCTTACCGAAGGTATCAAGGAGCTAATTCATCAATCCTGGGAGAAGAATTGAAGATCCAAGGGCGCAGATCAAGACCTAGAAATTCCAATTGGGGAAGATTTCACTTTCTACTTATCAATTGTAATGGATGTATTTGATTTCAACTTTGTATTGTTACAATTGAGAGGTATGTTGCTCTAATTTAATTTAGATGTTGATTTGAACAAGGATGCATGAATACTAGGTTTGATAATTGCTTGTTTACTTTCCTTTGAGGGATTGATTTGCACTTGAGCTTGTTTCTTACCTATTAGGTGTAGGTAATAGCCAGCCTTTAGGTAGTTGACGTGAACGTTGCAGCCAACACGCGGACGGAATCATCGTGAGAAATGTATAATCTTACAATTCTAGTTCCAATCCATGTGCGGTGCTAGATTGTAGGGCGATAATTGACGGTCGATTGGGAGTGAGCTAGTAATTAATAACGTAGCTGTTTGCAATTTCTAGTTCATCTACCGCTAGTTATCCGTAGGAAGTGGCTAGCGAAATTAGAGTCGATTGCTCAACCTCCTAGGAATTAAAACTTGTTTACAACAATGATTAACCTAATTGGATTAAATCTACGTTTATTTCAACATCCTATCTACCTCATTTGAGTATTTGCTTGTCTTAGTTTACCAAAGTGTGGAGAGAATTGATTTGATTGATTGAGATTGAATGTTGATTGTCGTTTTAATTCATTGTTTGTTTTATGTTGTTAGCATAGGTTTAAATTGAATGCCTAGATTGATAGAAATTACTCAACGATTTTATTTTGCGTAGCTATATGACTTTGCTATAGTATCCAGGTAATCTAGCGGGCGAAGGGAAGAATGGCCTAGATTGATAATTAAACCTTTAACAAGCAAAAGGAGAAGATGTAGCCAACTACAAGATCAATGATGAAGCATAGATGCAGAAGCGATGGCTAATATGGAAGAAGGATACCTTCACGGAACCGTGGAAAGTGGTCGCGCCTCTAAAATCACTGGAAGAACCCATGAAGAGCCTAGTACAAATTGTGATAAGAATGTTGGTAGATGAGGTTGGTTCACTCTCAGATATCAGTGCCAAGAAGTTTGTTGTGATGATGGCGATTGATGATCAAGTCCAAGGAAATTGGGCAAAGTACATCTGCACCAAGTGGCTGGTGCATGTTTACAAAAACAAGAACAGTAAAACAGAGACGTTCACACTGGATGTGGGTTTTGGACTCAAGATCAGTCATTTTCTTGATGGCATCATACCCCAAGAGAAGCGTTGTCGTGGTGAAGATTTGCTGCACACCGACTACATACCGCCAACCAAGAAGCAGCAGCCGTCAAAGAACTTCAAGGAACCACTTATTCTAAGAGGGAAGACAATGTCAATCCTGAAGAACTAGTTTCCGATGAAGAATATCCCTACCAAGGACATGCGATCCTACCAACTGTTGTTCCACTCACTGAGGTGGAAATTGAAGAGGAATGAAAGAAAGCAGACCAGGATGCTCTGTTCAGATAATATGAAAGCTTAGTCGATATCACTCAGCAGCCCACTATGCCCCTTGTGCCAACTATTGTAAAGAGGAGGCGTTCGCAGAAAAGTCCTATGCAGAGGAAGAGGAAGCCCGCACATGATGAAGACAAAACAACAAACAAAGGAAAGCATGATAGATTTCAAAGATCGACAATTCGGGTCACTGCACCGACAATAAACATATATCTACCAATTCTATATGTCGCCAAGGAGAAAGATGTAGTGCCTATTGAGTCAGCCTCCAAGGATGCAAAGAGAAAGCTAGAGTTCTCTGGAGAGGAGCAAACATGGAAGAAGTGGCGACCGGAGAAAGCTCTGAAAAGGGAACACGCAGAAGGAATTCGACAAAGCTAAGCTAAAGATGGCTCTCTAACAAATGGATGTTCATTTTGAGCAAGTCAAGGCTAGTTATGATGATCACAATGCCAAGATTCAAGCTGGTGATCAACCTGGATGCATCACCAAGAAGGATAACGAGACGGCAGAAATTGCGAAAGGCAAAGCTAAGGTGAAATAAAATATTGTGAATCCAGATGCCATGACGGATGCAGAATTGGACAAATGGAAAATAAATAGAGCATTCCTGGATTTACCAGAAGTCGTGCCAGGAAGAATCGAGGAATCGATGAAGCAGCAGACCCCTGCGCCAAGAGGAAGGCGTTCTACTACTCTAACTATTCAGCTCGTCACTGCGCAAGGGGGAAGTGAAGGTGCTGATGTTATTGCTGAAAATGCTGTTCCACAGACTGGTGCGCAAGGAGGAAGCAGTTTTGTTGTTGAAAAAGTAATTGAGGATGAACAACTGGCTGCACATGGAGAAAGCCAAAGTGTTACAATTATAGCAGAAAGCGATTTGGTGCAAGAAGAGAGCCTAATCCCTGCTGGAAACGAGGAAGATAAGGCAGCAGAAGAGGAGAAAGCAAACCTTTAGATGATGATAGATGAGGGTACAGCAAACCTCGAGGTAGCTACACAGACAATTGATCAGCAATCCAATCCAATAGCATAGAAGTTAGATGTTGACGAGAGTGTTGCTGAGAAGACGACAATGGTGAAAGGAACCACTACCTTTTTGGATGGTGAGACTCGAGCAAGATTACAAGTCAACCTCACTGCAAGCGTGCGAGCACGAAACGAGCAGTATTCCTGTGCCTTAGGAATGGATCCATCTACGGTTCCAAGATAGAATTCAGAAGCAGATACTACCTCCATGCTTGAAAACATAATTGAGTCACTATGGCAGAGGCATATTCCAATTCCTACCTCTCCCGAAGTGTCTAGTATATCATTTAGTTCCATCCCTAGTACTGATGATGAGGAGAATGCAGGAAACCCAGGAACTGCCAAGGGGAATCTTATGCTTGCAGATGATGAATCTATCTTTAGAGGAGAAATGTTAAGAGTTGCCCATGGAAGGACCATCTGATAGGAAATTTAAAGCAAAAAAGATTGCTAAATGGTGTCCTCCTCTCACCATGACAGACGAGAAGAATGATGATCTTATCTCGTGGGCGAAAGACATTTGTATCTTTATTGAAGCTCAAGTAGTTGCTGAGTTCGAGAACACATATTCTGTGGAGTTAATGGACGGGTCTTTTGGTCTTGAATGGCTGAAGACAGAGTTCCAAAGGTGGAGATTTTTCGACTAAGTCACCCACGAACTACATTACGAAGACCGCACAATCATGATAGCAAGGATGAGTCTCAACTACTGGCAAAGTGAAGAGGAATGGGCAGATAATTGGATGGATCATATATCCAAGAGGCAGTACACAAAAGCAATTCGCTGCCAGATTGCAGAAAAGTAAGGCACACAGAGCACTCACAGGAGATCGCTAGTTGCCACCATCTGAGTACGTTGTTGAAGACTCACCACCATTCACTCAGCACTTGAAATCACCATCAACAAGGAGACAGATGGCCGCATCTGCTAAGTTGCAAGCAAAGTTAGCAGAAGAATAAGTTGCATGCAAGAGAGAAAAGGATCGGAGGAAGATGTCGGTGTTTAAGGAGCGCATACTTACTAAATTGACAAATATCCCATCCCGAATGGATAGCTTTAGGCCTCCTTCTCCAATCCCTGTTGAAAAGGAAAGAGTTCAGGAGTATGAACCTGTCACAACAGCATATGTTGATCCACCTGCTACTTCATCTCAAGCACTGACTACCACTGCCTACATACCTACCTCCCAGAATTAAATCGTGCTATTGGAGGAACACCCAGTCCTGACAATTGAGCCCTTGAGCTCCAGTACTTATCAGAGAGACCTCCAGTAATTCATCCATACAATGGTAGGAAGAAGCATTGGGGAGCAAATAGTGCCGCTCGTGCAAGCCGAAGATAGACACCAAATGATCGAGGCAAAGGAAGAGCTTCAAAACACTCTGTAGGATAACTTTTAGACCTTCAACACCGATCTTTTTGCTGCAATCAGAGAGGGGGAAGAGAAGACACTAGCAGAGGAAGCAGAGTGACTAAAGGAACAAGAAGAAAGATTCTGGCGCCTCGATGCAAGAAGAAAAATGGAAGAAGACTTGAGAAGGCAACAAGAAGAAGAAGAAAAAGAGGAACGAAGAAGGATCGAGGAGAAAAAAAGAATCAGAAGAAAAGAGAGAGAAGCTGTAGTGGAAAACATCATGAAGGTAACGGTCGTGACCCTCAGGAAAGTGACGAAAACCATTGCCGGCACCTCAAATGCAAAAAATGCTGCTGATTCAGACTCTTCGATAACCAAGAATTAATCCTTCTAAACCTTATAAGTCATTTGGAGTTAAAACAAAATGTTTTTAATTTGGGTGTTGCAAAATCTTTTTAATGGAAACTAGCCCAGGTTGAAAACAACATCTCATTGTCCAACGCTGAATTAATTGATTTAATTGAAATTGCACACTCATTGTAATCAGCAAACTGCGTGGATTGTTGGATGTGTGTGATATATTCTTGCATGTTGCTTGAAACTTATTTGTGAATGTGTTATATGCTTATCTGATAAATTATTTGAAAGTCATTTACTTGAAGCAAAAATCTATAATTGAACAATACCCTTGATATTTTGTGGGGGAAAATTCAGGAATCATAATGAGTCTAAGGGTGTTGAGATGCTAAGAATAGAATTGATAGGAATAATTTGTAATCTCAGTAATCAACTTTCCCGTGATCATTTAGATAGAATTGGGGCTTTGATCGCACAAAAAAGGGGGAAATTGTTAGGATCTATGTTGGAAATATAATAACCCCTTTATCTCGAATGTACATAGTTTAGTTTTAGTGCATTCAAGCATAGTCAATCTAGTTTCTAGAAACTTAGAATCGAGTCAAAATTGTAAAAGTCCTATATAGGATACATATACTTGAGTTGTAATAGAACTAGAAAAGAAGAATCGAAGAATGCTGAAAGAATCTGCAAGCCTCAAGATGGTTGGAGACGCTTAAAAGAATACTGAAAGAATAAAGAAAACATGTTGAAAAGTCTCAGCAGGACTGCTGTTGGTCCCGAAATGTCAGAGTCGTCGTGTTGATAACTTAACACGAAATGCAGCGGAATATAATTTACGTCTCTTGCACTTAAGGTTATTTTCCAAAATTAGTTAGCTCAAGTTATGACTTAAGTTTGTGTTCAGATATACACTAGCAACTCCGTTGCTAGGTTTTAAATCGATCTTTGAACAGTAAATTGATAAAACAGTAAATGCACACAAGATTTATAGTGGTTCGATCAAATAGATCTACGTCCACTCCTTAGCCGAAACGCTAAGAATTTCACTAGAAAAGTATACAGATTACAAGGAATCGCCTT
>JAPKLW010000352.1:231363-242854 GCA_026898455.1 Plectranthus barbatus
GTCTATTACAACTCGATGTTCAACTTATACAGGACTTTACAAGTTGTTTTAGACTCTCTAGATTTCAGCAAATGATCGACCAACTAAATAAGGTTTGATCCAACAAAACCTTTTACAAATAAGTCCTAAGGGAGATTTTAGGAATAATTCCCAACAACTGCTGAGATGTCAACAGAATATCAACTGTCAGCAAACACTCAACAACAATCAAGACAATACAAAGTCGTAAAACAAAAGGATCTAGATCACAAGGAAACCCAACAAATCAGAAAGAAGAACAATTAACAGTCACAAATAAGGTTTCCAGATTCGAACTAAAAGATCTATTCTGACAAAGACGGCTACAAATAGGAGCTATGCCAATCAGAGATGATGGAGACTTGAAGACTCACTGTGTCGTGCAGAAAAAGAAGAACATAGATTGGCGAGCAAACCCTCTGAGTCTAATCGATAAGATTCAAACAGCCATTTGAATCTTCACCTATAAATAGGTGTCATCTAGAAAAGATTCAGAGGTTCGCAAAATTTCATTAACAGAGAAAACAAGAGAAAATCCAATTACTCTCAAACTCAGGCAAACTCATCCGAGCTTGTACTTAATTGAAGCTTTTCACAAGATTTCATATTTGAAGCTCGAGACCTCTAAAGTGTTACTTCTAAGATTAATCTTGAGATTCTTTCTATCCTAGAAAGAATTTGGCAGTCACCTTTCATATTTCGTTACTTTGTGTGTTGTGCGTTCTATAAACTTAACACATCAAGTGTTGAAGTATAATCAGCAATCAATCTCACGAATACTCGAGCTTAAACACATTTGATAAACACTTGCTAAGTCGCAACCTTAGCAAGATAAGTGAAAGATATTATTAATACCTCCGCTGCATATACAAACACTCTGATTAGGGACCAACAATGCAATATCAATGGATTTTGTGACCGGTTTAGCAAATTCCCAAAGAGGGAACACTGCTATTTAGGTAATCGTGGATCGCATAACCAAGAGCGCACATTTTCTACCGATCTAGATTACGTATGGATCAGATATGTTGGCCCATATACATGTCAAATAAATTATCTGATTGCATGGAGTGCCAACGACAATCACATCAGATAGAGATGCGAAGTTCGCATCTCGATTTTGGACTAGCCTGAAGAAAGAGCTTGGAACCCGATTGAATTTCAGTACTGCATTTCACCTTCAAACAGATGGTCAAACAGAGAGAATCATACATACCTTGGAAGATATGCTAAGAACCGTCGTTCTTGACAGAGGATCGAAATGGGAGGTCATTTTGCTACTGATTGAATTTGCATACAATAATAGTTTCGAAGCCACAATCGGAATAGCGCCGTATGAAGCACATTATGGAAGAAAGTGTAGATCTCCCTTGTATTAGGATAAAGTTGGAGAACGTACAATTTTAGGACCCGATTTAGTCGCTGAGATGATAGAAATTGTTCGACAGATCCGTGCTAGATTCAAAGAAGACCAGGATCGACAGAAGTCTTACGCTGACAAAAGACGAACCAAGTTGACTTTCGAAGTCGGAGACAAGGTATTTTTTAAGATATCGCCATCGAAGGGAATCATACGTTTTGGAGCTAGAGGCAAACTTAGGCCGAGATACATTGGTCCTTATGAAATTTTGGAAAGGGTTGGAGTCGTAGCCTATCGTTTTTTATTACCACCAAACATCGGGAATGTTCATAATGTTTTTCAAATGTCACAACTTCGAAAGTATGTTTTTGATCCAAGACACGTCAGTCAGCTAGAAGAAGTTCAGCACCAACCAGACCTTACTTATGAAGATGGACCAAAAGCAATCATGGATTTCAAAACTCAAGATCCCCGCAACAAGAAGACCAACCTTGCAAAAGTTATTTAGAAGCATTATGGAATTGAAGAAGCATCATGGGAACTTGAGGACAAGATGAAGGAGAAGTACCCCGAACTCTTTTTGTAACCTGCGAAATTTCAAGATGAAATTTTTTGTTGTGGGGGAGGATTTAACACCCCTTGTAAAATCTTAAATGTATTTATCAAAATTAAAAAATTTATATATTGTTATCGAATTTAATTCGAGGTTTCAAGATCGATTTGATTTGGGAAATTATTATCTTTGCCTTAATCATTTGCCATCTTTATTTTAATGAGGGAAATTAATTATTAATTGATGGATTTGATTTAATTAATGCCGATAAATTATTAAGTGACCCGAAATTTTCCTATTGGGATAATATTGATCGATAAATTTCATAACTCGAAGAGAATATCACTGTCTTCCGTGTAATGACGTGAAGAGATATGGAGTTGACGTGTGTTGATGTCAATGTGACCGATGTGACAAGCGAGTGACAACCAATTAAAATTTTTTATTTTTGGTAAATCCGAAGTTACCCCTCACCCTTTCTATTTATATAATGCTTCCCTCACAATCCATCACCTTCACACCCTCTCAAAAACTTTCACCCACAATTTTCCAGCGACTACTCCGGCGACCATTCCAGCGAGGCTCCGACAAAGTGTTTTAAGGTTAATAATTACATTGTTAGGATTCTCTCACCATTCTCTTTTCAATTCTAAAACTCTTTTCTTAATTCTCTATGTTCTAGAAGTGGGAAATCGAGCAAACAAGAGTTGATCGAGTCCACGAGGTACTAAAAACGTCAAGGAGGTATTGATCGAACCCCTCTCTAGCAATTTATTTAGTTTGAGCATGTTTATAAATTTCTTCCTAGTTGGAAATGTTACGATCTCGGCTTTTTTATGAGTTTATGAGTACGTATGCATGTTTAGCATGATATATTTTTAGCATAGAAACCATCTGTTGACCTAGGAATCAAGTTATAGTGATTTTGGAGCATTTTTTGGGTTTTTACTCTATTTGGAAATATTGAGTTTATATTTAAATTTCAACATGTTTTGATGATTGAAACTATGTCTAGACTCGTTATAATTGTCAGAAAACCATTTGGTGTTGTTAGATATCGATTGGACGAGCCTGGATAACCGTTTGAGCCAAAAACTAAAAATTCTGCCGAAGGCATTATTGCCTCTGTTTCGGTCGATGCAAACGTGTGCGTCAGTCAACATGGATGTGTCGGTCGACAAAGAAGCACGTTGGTCGACAAAGATCCACCATTCGATTCATTTCTCGTTGACAATTCGTATCAGTAGACATACACTCCATATCGGTTGACGCCCTTTTCATCGATCGACACACACACGTATCGATCAACACGAGTTATTTTGATCGACATCCATCTACCTCGGTTGACATGACCACATCGACTGACACACGCCTGTGTCGGTCGACACAAAGTGTATTTTCAAATTTTTATTTCTCTCTTCGATCGATCCGACTTATCTTCTATATCATTTGGCATCCCCTATATTAATCAATATAGAGAGCTATTGTTTTCATTCTTGCTCTCTTTAAAAACTTTTTGATTCGAACCAATTTTAATTGATTAACCCAATTTTTCGTAACCTAAACTGTCCTTTGAAACAACTTGATGAGTTCTTAGACTCTCTAGCAGACGTACGATGATTCAAAATTGATTACGAAGTTCTTTTCAATCATATCTTTCGAAGCAATGTTCCGTCATTTAACGAAGTCTTGTGTTTGTTCAATTAAGTTGAACAATGAAATTTATCCTGAATAATGATCGATATTGAATCACAAGTTGTCTGATTAATGTTTGGCTACCTTGTTCGTCAAACTAAATATATGAAATATTGTTTCGTATTCTTATTGAATGGCTCAGACTTGAAAACTTCATGAATAATTAAGTGTCTAGAATTATTTGTTGTGTCCGATTTTAGATAATCTATTATCCCTTAAGGATTTACTCGTATTCCTTATGTCATAGGAAAGGGCAAGGAAAAGACCGTGAGCTAGAGAAATCACCTGTGACCACACCAACTAAGGTGGGCTTTCTTTATCTTACCCCTATATCGTGGGCCAAAATAAAAATCAAAATGATATTTTCTTTTCAAAACAATCAAGCATGAAATGAAATGTTTTGTTTTCTTAAATGATCGTACCCGAACAATATAAAAGATACTACGGGTTAGTGCATTGTGGTGCTATCATGTTAGGGGTCACGCCCTACTTGGACTAGCATTGTGACTGTTGTAAGAGGCCACCTTCGAGTTACATGATTTTGTAGATAGTTAACTGTTTAAAAGAGCTAGCACATTCATAAAATATTTTGTTTCCATGGAAGGTTTTCAAAGTTAAAACCCCATGTGCGACCCGATGAAAGTGACATGACAAATTATATATGTATATTTTCGGGCATGTGTTCAGTAAGTTCAATTTGTACTTAGCCCCTTGCATTATATCTAAAATGCACAGGTTAAAAAGAAGAATTGAAGCAGAGTACGACATAGCGGAGGAGTCGAGCTGAAGACTATTTCTTTTATAATCGTTAGATGTTGAAGTATGTATCTTCATATACATACTTCATTGATAACTTTCCGCTGCTAAACTTATTGTCTTTTGTTAGACTTTTGATATCATTAAACTTGTTAAACTCTAATTGATCATTTCTTAAGAAGTCAATATCCTTTCTTGAGGAGGCACCTTTATTATCTTTTGAATTACTTGGGATAGGGTAGTGATCATGTGAGAAATGTAGTTAGTATGAGAAATGAGAATACTACATTTTACATCAAAAAACTGCATTTTTAACATCGAAATCTTGCATTTCAAAAATCTTCATTTTAACATCAAAATCATGCATTAAAACTTGTTTTCATTTTATCTTCAATATTCTTCATTTTTAACTTTTATTTCCTTCATTGTATTTCTAGTTATCATTTTATTGAAAAAATTGTTCACTTTTTATCTTAAATTTTGTTCATTTTATCTTAAATTTAGTTCATTGTTCATTCTCATTTCTCATACTAACAACATTTCTCATATGATCACCACTCACTTAGGATATGTGCGTTGATTTCTATCTTGATTCTCTTGATCTTTCTTATTGATTTATATCCCAAATGCATGTCTCGTACCCGATGTGCCTCATTTCCTAGATTTATGTCTTAATTATAAATCGGGGCGTGACAATTTTATCCCGATTTTTATTCATTATTGAGAAAATTTGTAATTTTGATGTTATTTTTACGGAACATTCATTTTATCTTAACTATTGTTCATTTTATTTTAATTGTTATTTATTATAAAGTAAATTCTCTATTACTTCACTTATGACATTTTATTTTAACTACTCTTCATTTCATCTCAATTTTTATTCATTATAAAGTAAAGTCGATGAATTATATTTCAACAAACTTTCATTAATAGTACATTACAAAATAATAATGTCTAATTTCTCTAATAAAGAAAGATTGTGTAAACCAAATTATAGATAAGAATATATGTCAAATATTGTTATAAACATTATAAAATTTTAAATCTCAAGATTGAAATACATCGTAATTTACTTGAATATCTTTTACAAAAATTTTTAAAAAGAATTATTAATCTAGATTCTTTCTTAAAACAAACCTTTGAAAATTGAACGTGTGAATGTAATTTTTGAATCATATGTATCATTAATGTACTAAATAAACAATGAAATAATTATAATCTCATTGTATTGGTTAAATAAAATATTATGTGTTCGCGTCTTTTTATCTTAAAATCTACTTATTACAACTCTATTATATATTCATTCTAATCTCATAGTATTAAATAAAACAAAATATTAAATGTTCATGTAATTTTGTCATAAAATCTCTTCATTTGATCTTAAACAATATTTATTATATCGTTATCAATATACATTTTTTGAAATAATATAATGCATTTTTTTCATCAAAGAGTTCATTTATACTACAATATTGTTTATTAGAAGTACAATTTCATGAATTATAAGAAAGTCTACGCGATAGTTCGTTATTTAAGTGTAGAAACACTATTTTTTTAATTACAGTATTTATTAACCAAATATGTATGCAAAATATTTGTTTGAAAGATAATAAAACTATGTTTAATTTGATAGTGAGAAAATAATTTAAATTGAGTTAGTTAAGATTATTTAATGTTTTTAATGATTTAATTAGAAGAGAAAAAAAGATATTAAAAATCATCCTTAAAATAATGAACATTATAGTACATATGATGAATACAATTTTTTTTTAATCTGGATTATCGATAGGAAAGATTAAATGATTGAGATTTATTTTTCATTTATTTTTCACAAAAATAGTGTATTTTTTATTTTGGGCACGTTGCCATATACAGATAAATTATGAATGAGAAGATTGAGAAAAAAAATTTAAAATTATATACAAATCTTGACAAAAAAGAATTAATTAATTGAGCCTAATTTTGATTAATGATGTATGACTAATTGAATTGAAATTAAATCTCATGAAAGTGATAGGGAAACATACACGATTCCTATATAAACTGAAAGTTGGAAAGTATTTTTGCAAGGAAAGGCATCATGAAACATAAAATGTGGAACAATAATATTATAATTATTTTGTTCTTCACATTATTAGCTGGTGCTACTACTACCAATGCTACATTTCCAATTTCACCAATAATATGTCAATCGATACCAATATCACTTCGTCCATACTTATGTCCATCACCACCACCACCACCACTCTCACCTCCTCCACCTTCCCCGCAACCACCAAGCCCTCCACCTCCACCTTCCCCACCACCACCTAGCCCTCCACCACCTTCTTCTCCGCCCCCACCTAAACCACTGCCACCACCTCGTCATCGTCCTCCACCACCGACACCACAACCACCACCACCACCGCCTTCACCATCACCACCACCTCCGCCGCCACCACCATCTCCACCACCTCCTCCATCGCTGCCTCCACCCCCAACGCAGCCGCCACTACCATCTCCTCCACCCCCTCTACTGCCGGGTGCTTTATTTGGGTGACCAAAACCCTAAATATGTAGAAACCAACTACAGAAAACCCTAATATTGTGGACGCGAGTAACCATTTCGGTAGTTTGACTACCGAATCATATGGATAAATTAATTAATCCACTAAGTACTTAATGATTCGGAAGTTTGAGTGCCGAAACAAAGCACGAGCATCAATTCGGTAGTTAAACTACCGAATCACATGCACTAATTGTATTTCGGTACTCAAAGTGCCGAATCAAAGGAAATAAAATTAATTCGATATTTAATGTATTTTTCGAATTTATTTTTTTACTTAAATAAATATTAATATTTTTTTTGATTCGGTTGTTAAACTACCGAATTGAAATTAATGTTATTTTATATTATATATATTTAATTTAAATCAACATTGATTTTTTTTACATATTTTTTGATTCGGTAGTTAAACTACCGAATTAAAATTGATGTAATTTTTAAAATTTGAAAAAAATTCAAATTTTGAGTTTTCAATTGGCGGGAGTTGACCAGTCAATTTGGTACTTAAACTACCGAATCAATTGTATCTTTAATTATTGGTCTGCCAGTCCAGTACACTGTATTTTACTTTATTCAGAGGTGCAGTTGACTAAAGGACATAAAGTAATTCGGTAGTTACAGTACCGAATTACTTTTATTTCGTCTTTTTCAATTATTATGGTCTGTTTTGTGCAGACTGTGCAACTGGCTATGGCAGGTAAAGTAATTCGGCAGTTACAGTACCGAATCAAATGGTTCTTACTTTTAAAACCAGAAGAGTTATCAACATACGCAAATAATTCATTCATCATCATCTCCTCCCCTTCCATTTTCCTTTCCTTTCTGAAATTGTTGAAATATGAGTACGTATCACATCCATTTTTATTGGTAGAGTCAGGATATGTCACAACCAGATTATTCGTGGCAAGTTAATGATCAGTTGCGTTTCTCACAACTTCAAGTGAAGGTTAATATCAAGTTACTGGTTGGAATCCTATGGAGTGGGAGCTGGATCTGAATTTGTTCTTCACGATGGTTACGACTGGAAAGTTAGCAACCTTTCTAATGAGAAAAGTATGCAAGCCCTCAAAAAATACAAGGATTTTTGGCTAGCAGTACGTGTTGTGCGGCATGCTCCGGCATCTGCAAGTGGCGGCGGAGGACATACTGCTGTGGAGTATGAAGGTGGTTGCAACGACGATGAAGAGGAAAATGAAGATGAAGACGAAGACGAAAGTGCAGGTTCGACTAGTGAAGATGCAACATACAGCCCAGATACGGACAGTGCCGAAGATGATGATAGTATTCAAATGGGCACACACGTCTACAGTGACATCGGTAATTATAACTCCAACATGACTGACCATTTTGATGATATGCCAGTTTTTTGGAACAGTGCCGATAACACCAAAAGGGCTGGTTTATACTTCAAGTCGAAGAAACAATTGCAGAATGTCATCACATCGTGGTCTGCTGCTTAGGGCATGGTTTACAGTACTAACAAAAGCTCAAAAATAAGGTGGGAGGTATACTGCACCACTAGAGATCCCAGCCATTCCACACGTCTTCGGCAAGGCGCTCCTTGCCAATGGAAAGCTCGTGCAATTTATGATCTGGATGCAGGGGCTTGGCGATTAAACACATGGGTAGATAGACACAACTGTTCCGGAACAGACTTGAGAGTTCAAGGGCACAACATCACCGCAGATCTTATATCCTGTTTGATCGTGCGCCACGTACGAATTGATTTGGACTATAAAGTGAAGAGCATCGTGGAAAATGTTCGCCAAGCTTACAACGTCACTGTTTCTTACAAGAAGGCATGGCATGGAAGAAGAAAAGCGTTGGAGTCCCTTTATGGTGATTGGGAGTCCAACATTCGTAGGCTACCCGAGTACATACAGAGCCTCCGACAGCATAATCCGGACACTGTTGTAGTCTGGAAATTTGAAAAGGATGAGAAATATCAGTCGAATAGGACATTTCGATACTTGTTCTGGGCATTTGGTCCTTGTGTGAGAGCATATCAGTTTACGGTTCCAGTTATCACGGTGGATGGGACACACCTTCGTGGTTCCTATAAAGGCAAGTTGTTGGTGGCAGTTACAAAGACCGCCAATAATCACATATTGCCCATTGCTTATGCCTTTGTTGATGAAGAGTCCACACACAGTTGGAGGTGGCTTTTGAAGCACTTGCGGCTCAATGTTCTGAAGCAACGAAGAACATGCATCATATCGGACCGATATGCAGGTCTTCTCCGGGCTATGAGTGAGCATTTTGAACGTTTTCCAGATTCTGGAGTGCACCGGTTTTTAAAGAACTTGTTCTCTATTATCTTTAATTTACACTTAAATGTCATGCACGCTCCAGGTGGTCAGTCCGTAAGAGCAAGTTGCACGTGACAAAACACGTACTCGAGGCATATCGCTCACAGTTGGCGATGTTACGTGAGGATGAGGTAAATAAAATCTAATTTTTAATAAATTAATTTTATTGCTTCAATATTTACATATATTTATTTATTTTGTAAATAAATGCAGTTTTCTTTTACACCATATTCTGTTGAGGAACCCGACGTTCCCTGGATTTCGACGACATTTCTCATATTTTTTGAGGTCTGCGAGGGTTACTACCCGGACCGTGTCGCGAGACAATTTGGTTTTTTGCAAATGATTCCCGATTCAAATCTTCTCACAACAAAAGAGGACCTCGAAGCACTACATAATACAAGGCGAACCAGCAAATCTTATGATTGGAGCGACGAGCTCAGGGTGTACATTGATGATTGGAATAATAGAAATCAACATGTGTACATTGTTGCCGAGCAAATTGTGCCTGGAGGCCCCACAGTGTTTGAAGATTATATTCACTGGTTCTTAACAAGAACCGTGAAATTTGTGGCTAATCCAAGCCACACACGAGCTGAAGTCGCTCCGTTGGGATATTTTGGGCACGGAGATCAGCTGCGACTTTCGGTAAATCATTTTATCATTTTATTTTCTATTCTTTATATCTATGTTTGAATTGTATTATTTATATTAAATTTGTTTTAGATAAATGGGATAAGCGACATGACACAATTGGCTCGTGACGGGGCTTATATGTACCGTCACGATCCAATAGTCATGTCACTTTTGAGAAAGATCGAGCAGATAGGGGAAGAGACTTTACGGCTTTCACGCTTTGGACATCCGATAGTCCAGCCGACACAGTCGATGTCACAAGTGGATCCCTCGCAGCAATCTCAAAGACCCGGAGTGATACAGAGAATAGATGGGCGAGGAGGGTCTAGACAACGTAGAGGTGATCACGAGGTGTTACACGATGAGGAGGAGGATGAGGAGGAGGAGCATCACGATGTATTGTTCACTCCATCTCCCGATCATACCTCTTATGACTACACGTTCCACACTCCGACTGTGGCAGGTAACTATAATATTTTTTTTTTAATTTTTTATTATAATATTTGTATTCTCATTTAATTTTTCACTTATCATGATTGGTTTTAGGGCAAGGAAATCAAGATGCCGGACCTTCTCAGTCTTCTCTTAAAGGTAGAGGCCTCCGTGAGAAGCGCGTTGCACAAAAGAGAAGACGGGGGCCCAATGCAGATTTTACTAGTCCATAGTTTGTAATTTATTTGAATTGTAAACTGTTTAATTAAATAGTTGCAAAATTAATATATTCGATGTAGTTTAATTTTTAAATTAATTTAATGGAGATTATTAATTAAATTAGTTGAATGATAAAAAATATTAATAAATTAATTATTTAATATTATATTTACATATTTTATTGTATTATATTAAAATAATAATAAAATCATAAAATAAAATTGATAATATATTTTTTTTAATTTAAATGATTATATTAATTAAATAAATAAATATTATCATTAATATTATAAAATCAAACGAAATATTACAAAATAAATATTGTCACAATTGATTCGGTACTTTAAGTACCGAATTGTTAGAACATATGATTTATAAAATTTTAATATTTTGTGACTATCTGATTCGGTAGTTTAACTACCGAATTAGTTCAAACCGACTTAGTTTCGGACTTTAAACTACCGAAATAATATAAAACATCATTACAAATAATTAATTTTTAATTATGATAAATAATTGTAATTAAAATAGAAAAATAAAATTGATTCGGTAGTTTAACTACCGAATCACTATAAAATAACACTGATTCGGTAGTTAAACTACCGAAATGGTCATTTGCGTCCACAAAAAAAAGTCAACCTATTTTGATGATCACCTATATAAGTTTATGGTTAAATAGGTATTTTTCTCCTCTACTGCCGCCATCACCTCCACCACCAACACCACCAAGCCCTCGATCTCCACCTTCCCCACCACCACCTAGCCCTCCACCTCCACCTATACCACCGCCACCTCCTCCACCACCACCACCACCTTCACCATCACCACCACCTCCGCCGCCACCACGATCTCCTCCACCGTCGCCTCCTCCCCCAACGCCACCAGCACCACCATCTCCTCCACCCCCACCCCCTCCTTCACGGCCACCACCACCACCATCTCCTCCTCCCCCACCCCCTCCTTCACCT
>JAPKLW010000352.1:242954-286261 GCA_026898455.1 Plectranthus barbatus
CCACCTCCTTCCCTTCCGCCGCCACCTCTACCTTCACCACCACCCTCGCCCACCCCAACACCTCCACCTCGTCCTCCACCTCCTTCCCTTCCGCCGCCACCTCTACCTTCACCACGACCCCCGCCCACCCCACCATCTCCACCTCCACCTCCACCTCGTCCTCCGCCACCACCTCCTTCGCAGTCACCACCTCCACCACCACCTCCTTTGCGGCCACCACCACCTCCACCTAGCCCACCACCACCCCCTTCACCGCCTCCACTTTCGTCGCCATCGCCACCACCACAACCACCTCGTTCTCCTCCGCTACCGCCATCTCCACGTCGCCCACCACCACTGCCAACTTCTCCACCCCATTAGCCGTTGCCACCTCCATCTCTTCCATGTCTGTCAAATTCATGAGCTTCTACCAGCTCTTCCATGCCAATGTTCATTTAAACTCCATCCTCGTTGCATGTTCACCTTTGTTTTACCTTTTGTTAATGCATATTATTATGCATCTCTATAATAAAAATCAATAAATGAGTTTTCTCATAAATTTGTTTTTATAATACTATTATCGTCTAATAAAGATTTTACTACACATCATTGTCGTACTTTACAGTTTTCCTCAAGCTGCAAGCATGCTTGCTATCGCTGATTACATGCGCACAAGGAATTATATCATATGTTATTTTCTTCTGCTTAAATTAAATAATTGATGGATGTACATTTTATAAAATTAACTATACAGATAAATAAATAATCAAATATATATATATATATGTGTGTGTGTGTGTGTGTGTGTGTGTTAGAGATTTTCAACACAGCCTTATTTCATTTGCTAGAGTTTAAGTACTATTTAATCATGAATCATCCCAACTTAAAATTTAATATCAAATTATACTCTCTTGCCTCATTCCTTGTCAACTTTGCATGCATGCGAAACTTCGATAACTAACTTCTCATGTTTATGCTTTACTAATTTTAGTGATGCACGGGACAATAAGATTCACATGTTAATATTATTGTAACATATTTATTTATTTATTTAAGTTATGAGGCTTAGTGGCACTGGCAAAGCCAGCCTTGGGTTGGGCTGCCACCCCATGTGAGGTGGCTGAAATTTTTTTTAATTATATTTAAAAAAATTATAATACTAAATCCTATGAAATATGATAGACCTGCATGGAACTTCAAGTCTATTTCAGTTTCCACTCACTGGTTATGGCTTGCAGCGTGTAATCAGTGAGTCCATAACTTAATTTTATTTTGTCGTAATTGGTTTCATTTTTCAATGTCATAACTCATGTGGGATAATTTATTTATTTTATATATAATATGATATTTATATATTAAATTCATAACTGATATGTAGTGGTGTATTTAGTAATTTCAAATTGGAGTATAATATATAGATAATTTTTTAAATATAAAATTTGGTAAAATATATTCAAATGTTAAAATAAACAAGGATATATTATGTAAAGATAATAATATATATGTAGTGGTGTATCTAGTGATTATATGTTAAAGTCTTCCTAGGTGTTAAATAAGAATTAACATGGACCATTTAAAATCAAAATCAACGCATGTGATCAATTTAAATTCGTCCCAATTTCGATGCATTATTTGTGCTATCATCTAGCATTCAAGAGAAAAAATGAGAAAAATATATATTCAAGAATTTCATTTATTTAGTTCATAAAATATATTATGCATACATTCGATGTAAAAAATACAATATTTTGGGCATAAAAATGCAGCATATAATCAGTCCAAAAAATGCACTCAATATGAATACAAAATGTATACGCTTTAGAATAAAAATGCATCTAGTTCAAGTTAAGAATGCATTATTTGATTCAAAAAAATGTTGGTATTTATGAACAGTTTTTATTCATAATTGATGCATTTTTTATTCTAAACGTAAATATAATGAAGAATATGTACAAGCAAAATATAAAATCAAGATTTTCGTGCAAAACTTCGAAATTCAACATATGTAATATGGACATTATAAAAATTTTCGTAAAAATATGTTTAATTTGATATATATCATTGTTAGAAACTGAGTTTCAGTTTATCCATTTTCTTAGATGTTTTGATGTGTCAAAAATTACTAAAGCTTTAAGTTTCGAGAGTATCTCTAAATGTAATCTTTTTATAGGATTTATTGAGTTGTAATAGACTAGAAACTGAAGCTGAAGATCGAGCAAACAGAATCATAATCGAGAATCTCGCGCAAAATTAAGCTAAAACTCTGCGAAACTTTCTACTGAAAAGCTCTCTGAAACTCCGTGTTATCTGAACATGAGACTTAAGTTTTTTGACTTAAGTTATTTCTTACGTGCATCTGTCAAGTGCATGAAGCTAAAGATCTTAAGCTTAAGCCACTATACTTTGTGATTATTACTTTTCAGGTAATAATCATAGCAGTCAGTATCCTTGTCACAATCCTATTTATAAACAAGATATAAATCAAGTAAATTAGGCACATCAGGTACGAGACACGCATTTATAATATCAATCAATAGGAAAGATCAAGCGAGTTAAGATAGTGTTGGATTGTATACTAAAAGCATTTATGATTAAGTGTGTTCGTTTGATACACTGGTCTTCATAAATATGTTACATCAACATATTCGCTATCTGATATAACAAACATACGATACGAACTATAATATCCTATTATCTCGCCTATAGGGATGATCATATGGAGTGTAGGAGATCATAGAGGATCATATGAATTGTTTGACCTAGCGAGATATAAACAGTATCACGGTTGAGACAGCCCCAGGATAGGCTATTGGTTTAGGCTGCGGCACATCAGTTTATAAGTGAGTTGATCCTGGGTTCATTATGCTAAACCCTACAGATTGAATTATTTAATTCAGGCATAACTGAAAAGAAGTGAGTGGTACTACTCAGGAAATAAGAGATTAATTAATTATGGCTAATTATCATAAGCCATATTAATTAATGAATGTCCAGAACCTTAAATATGTGGATCATTCAAGTTTAATCCAAAAAAAAGATCTCTACTATGACTGGACTTTTAGGAAAAAATAAAAGCCCTTTATCAGATTTGAACCGATGACTTACGCCTTACCATCTTTTGGAAGAAGGAAGCGGAGAACCCGTCAGGCCCTGCTTCAAAACTACAACCCGTTCCAAATTATGTGGTAATAAAGGGGTGAGTCAACATTGTTACTATGGTGAAGATTAAAATAATATTTTATTAATTAATTATGTTCTGGGTTGGACATGGAATTAATTAATAAGGAGGGCCCACTATATTATTTTCACTTGGTCCCTGGTCTAGCCCACATAATGCTCATAGCCCATTAGGGTTTGGGTTCTGTAAACCCTAGCACTATAAAAGCCCTCTCTCTATCATATCTACACACATAACTATGTGTTTTAATATTCAACACAAAATATTGAGAGAGAAGAGTGAGAGGGGCGATGACTGTTTCATTGGGAGGAAGTGATCGATTCCTTCGGATCTCTGATTTAACTCGGTAGCGTATCCTCACCATATTTTCGAGGAACAAGGGAACAGATTAGAAGATCAGATCTGTTGGAAAAAGAAAGCTTTGATCGATCCCACAACCAGATCTACTTCTTTGTCGTTATCTCTAATCTAGATCTGTAGATCAGACATTGGAGTTCAAGTATTCCTTAGATCCATCATTTGCAATTAAATATTACGTGCATGCATAGGGTTCACTAGATTTATTCAATCTGATTTATGTTTGATACCCTAAGAACGATCCAAACGGATAAAGAAATAAATGACAACTCACGTTGTCTATTGTAGACTCAAATCATACGATTGGTATCAATGCAGGTTTGGATTTTTAGGCGCTGCCTTAAATAAATTAAAATTGAATAAATATGTATGTTTATATTTATTGTGGAAGGATTTGAATTGTCGTGGATGTTTTTCTTCTCATGGCCTTCTCGTTTTTTGATTTGTTTTCACCACAAGAAAATTCGTGGTTAGATTTGATAGGGAAAAATCATGTAATAAATGTAGATCTATTTTTTGTATTTTTCAATCAAATCTATAAATTCGGAGATACGAAGAACACGACACAACATCAGTCCAGTTTAGAAGTAGCGCTGTCCCCGGAGTACTTGTTGGTCGATGGCAGCGTTGCTGGCGGCGCCGGCAGTGGGTAGCGGAGGCGGGTAGAGTTTTTGTTTGTGGCTGGGCCGCGCCTATTTTAATGGCTGCTGCGTGCATTTCCAGCGAGCATGGCAGACGACAGGGAGGACGTGAAGGCCGGAGGCGGTGCGCGAGCACGCCCGTCGTGTGCGCACATACACGACCATCATGTGCTTCCTTGTCGTAGCGTGTCGACTTCTCCGACAAAGCGCGGCGGTTTGTGTTGGGTGCAGGTGCAGGCCGGCAAGGCTGTCTGCTTGCGGTGGTGGCGGCAGGTGTGGCTAGCGAGTGTAGGGCTGCGCGCGGCGGTATGAGGCAACACATCCATTGCTGCGCCTGCTACTATTTTGTGCGCGATTCTAGCTGACTCACAGGTCACCGGCAATGGCGGCACCTGGAGTAGGCATCTCAGGCAATGGCTGGGCCGGGTCGGCCGCAGGCGGCGGCTAGTTTTTGCAAGGGTGGCGGCTAGGGTTTGCAAAACTCTAGGGTTTTTGTTGCCCAGGCAGTAGCACGAGCTCGTTACCCCGAAGGCAGCCCACTGTCCTGGAAATTAGGGTTTGGCTACTATTTTGGGCCAGAAACCCTAATTTGAAGCTCAAATGTTGTTTTCCCATTCTGTTTCAGATTTCAAGTCCAACGGAGGCCCACTTTGAAGATCTGTAGTGGAATTAAATCTTGTAATATAGTTAGATTTAATTTATTTCCATGTAATCTCATCTGAGGAGCCACAAGAATTTATTTATTTATTTATTTATTCTCGTAGTGATGTGATTTATTATGTGCGCACTAGTAAATAATAGAAAAGCATGCTTACTTACTTTATTTATTTACTGTTGAGGCATGTTGCATTTTAAATTATTGAGCATGCTTTATGTGATTTATTTTATGTTTTTAATTGTGTCTTCCGGGATCATATTAACTTATGATGGAATTTTAGATGTGACGTAATTTATGAGACATAAAACAATGTGTGCGCATGAAACCTTTAGAAATTAAAATACTAAGCTCGATTTTGGTTATTTTTTCAAACTAAAATCATTTGACCTCCACAAATACGACTTCTCATTAGAAGTAAGGTATTTCGAAGCGTAAACATCTACCCGGGTAGCTTACGTTAGAAGTAATTTACCAGTTCTAATGTGATGAGGTTTCTAAATAAAATGTTTGTTTTAAGATGAGAAGTGGGAGCCTCTAAGAAAACGTCTACTCGGTTAGCTTGCATTGAGACAACTCTCACAAGTCTCTAGGATTAATCTAAATGGGATAACAAAGGATGTAAAGGGCATGCGGTATGGGTCGACTACGTATGCCAAATCGCCTTTTATCATCCGGAGTTAGGATTGTGGTTTATTTGGCTTAGATGTTGCCTGAAGTATAAATCATTTGTGATGTCCTTGCTCCGGATAGGTATACATGGTCTAAAGATCACCAATATTAATTTCTTTTGCCGGCGGATACCTGGCATGGAGAGAAATTGAAGGATCTATTTTGGTCCGGTTGAGCGTTTGTCGTAAATGTCTACTCGGGTAGCTTGCGGTTAATTAGCTTAGGCAATTGGAGGAAGCAAATTGCATTGTTTTATCTAAAGGTTCTATGCATATTTGTTTTCAATTGTTTGTAGTATGTGTTTACTATAATCCGCTTATTTGTTTTTCAGATATGTCTATTATTTCATCGCTCGTTAATTCAGTTGTACACAATTCCTTGACTGATTCAAAATTTCCTGGATGGAAAAGTGACATTGTCAAACTTTTGGATTCATTTGGACATTTATTTGTTCTGCAAACTCCCTGTCCGAGTCTGCGGACCGATGCAACTTTCGCCGAGGAGCATGTACACTATCACATGTGAATGTGGTCTAATGGCAGTGCCAGAAAATACATCTTGGGTGGTATGTCAAATGCACTGTGTTCTTGTTATAGTGATGTATGGTATGTGCTTGATATTATGCTATGTCTTGACGTAGCATATGGTAGGCTCGATGGACATGCTAGATCCAGTCTTATCAAGCGCATTGTAAGACAAAATGGGTCAAGGCTGTTCAGTGTGTGAACATGTGGAATCACTCATCCAGCTCATCGATGAGTACACATTAATGGGTGGTCAAATTGACAATGATGTCAAAATTGACTTGATACTCAACACGCTGCGGAAATCATTCGATAACTTCAGAATTTATGTTGATAAAAACAAGAGTGGGTATACTGTTCACAGTCTGCTCAAGGATCTTGTGTCAGCAGAAGCTTCTTCTGTCTTTTCTGTGAGTCGCTCTGATATGCTTCCGAGTAAGAAGAGTGATGTTAAAGAAATGAGGAACGAAGGAAGCAGTGGGAATAATCTTGCACTATCAAGTCTTTTAAAATCTCTTGCTAAGTGTTCTTCTGAGTCACGTCGTAATGACGTGAAGCTAAAGAATGGTAAAGGAGAGAGAAACAAAGGAAAGAAAGGTAGCAACAAAGACAAATGTTTCAAGTGTGGCACGAAGGGTCACTAATTGATGTTGAAAGTTGCTACTTCAGCTGATTGAGATTTTCCTTTATGTTTATGATAAACAATGTTTGAGCTTTGAAGAGATGTTTTGTATAAAACTCATTACATTAATGTTACTATGGATTATCAGTTATATGATAGAGTTATTCTGTCATGATAAATAACAGTGTTTTCCATTATGTTTAAATTGATGTTTCTCTTCAGTACTTGTTTATATAAACTGACAGTGATATATGATATTTTATAGAATCTTACTAGAGATGGTTACATTGGTCTTAGTAGTTTTAAGTAGCTTGTGGAATTATGGATTTAATCCAGGTATTCTTAAGAATGGTACTTATGAAAACTACTCAGAGGTATAAGATGATAACCAGGTCTTTTAATAGGCAATTGTATCTCTAAAAGTTATTTTGTATTTGCTCTGTGTTGAGTCTACTTCTGCAGTTGCTTTAAATAGGCATTGATACTATATCACTTAAGATACGGATATGTTTATCTAATTCACTACAAGTCTTAGTCTCTTACTTTAATCAAGAGCATTTAAGACTAAGGTAGAGAAGGAGATAAATAAGATCGTAAAGATATTATGATTTCTTCATAATAGTGTGTATCTCAAGTGATGTGTTTTATAGTATCTGGCAGAGCAATGGATTGTATCCCAGTTGAAAACACTCGTTATCCCTCAAAAGGATGGTGTAGAAAGAACGAAATTAATAAGACTCTTTAAGGTTGATTTGCTATGCTAGCTTTGCCATTTTTAGGTTTTGGTTAACCAGTGTATTCTTAATTAGTTCTTAACACCCTAGTGGATCTTGACTTTGTCAAAAGGCAATGTTGGGTAGTTCGACCTTTTAAGCTCATGAAGGAAATTGATTGGTTGGAAGAAAGGTTTTAAGCTAAGATTGCTTTGTGGGCTATCCTAAGTAAACAAAAAAGATGGTTTCTTTATGTATCCTAAATACAAGCAAGTTGTTTCATAGGATGAAACCACGAATCCAAATGTGAGATTGTACTCTAATGATTTGGAGAAGACAATTCAAAACCATGACAAAATACCCCGTGGCATATTGAGCATACCTTGATAGGTATGGTACCAATTGCATGGTCGCCCGTGCAAGGTGGTAAACCACAAGTTAATGCACCAATAACTGATAACATAATAAGAGCATTGTTGTAGTGGGAGGTTGCCTTAACAAGCTTAACAACACTAGTTCGTGGGAAATAGTCTTCCGACTTATTCCCAGTTGACGAACAATGTTGTACTATTCCCTTAATGCGCAACGATACTGTTAAGACAAATGATGTAGTTTAATGACGTCAAGTCATGGATTCAGAAATGAATCAGTAAACAGTTATGATTGTATATCAGGATCAGCGTTACCAAATAGCTTTCCAACTATAGGCAACTGATTGATATACAAGTAAGGAAAAGCTTGAATGGTAACCTAGTATACTTCAAAAGTCTAGGTTTGTGAGAAAGGTATGGTTCATTGATAACTGCGGAAAGCAGCGAGCAAATAATATTTTTAGACCTGTAGGTGGTCGATCCCACAGGGACTGTGCAATGATAAATCCAAAGTACTTGTTATAATTAATAAATCATAGATGTTTGAGGAAAATAGAAAAGGGGTTTTGTTTTGGAAATTAAAGATAACAATTGCAATAAAATAAAGGGTTTTGAGAATAATAAAGAAAAGCACAGATCCTAGGGCAGATAATCTAATCATCAACATGCAATATCAATCAACTCAGCGATGGGGAAAGCATAGATTTTGATGGATTAAATTCCTTGGTAGGACAATTAAATCCTAGATTATTAATTAGTGACTATCTCCTCTCAGTCTCAAGAACACCAAATTAATCAATCTCATAATTATCTAATTATTCCGATGTAGGTTTCTTCCTTTTGAGACAGAAAACAAACACAATTAATTCTCTCTTCCTGTTAATAATTTTCATCTCTCGATCCATCAATTATTAACTATAAACCTAGATCTCAATTCACCTCTCGGTCCTTCTTTTAATCTAGATTATAAAATTAAATCAGAGAATTAAACCGTGCAATATGAGTTGATATCAATTAGACATGCATCAGAAAAGAAATCATAACCCTAGAACCTGTTTAGGGTTCTAGCCACAAATAATGACTAGAAAATAAAGAAACATGTTATTAATGAACTTACAAAAGAAGAGGAACCTTCAATGTCTTGAAAAACTCCAAAGCTCAATGTAAAATCCAAGGAAAAACTCTATAATTTTTGTGCCTAAGAGTTCATATTTATAGAGGGGGAAAAAGACCTAATTTGAGTATTGGGTAAAAATAGCAAAAACTGCCAAAACAGGCCAAAAACAGCCTTTTCGGGCCTCTGTATCGATCGACAGCCTGCCTGTCGATCGACACAACCATCCAGTCGAAATGCGGGTTGAAATTTGTGTCGATTCTTCAAGTTGAGCTTCTGTGTCGAGCGACACAAATCCTGTCGATCGACAGGAATGCATGCGTCGATCCCCTTCTGCGCAGTCTCACAGTTTTGGCTATAACTTTTGCTCCCGAACTCCGATCGACCCGATTCCAGTTGCGTTGGAAAGCTAATTCAAAGATCTTTCTATTTCCTTGATCCAACAGCTCGGATTCCACGTGTGGAAGAATTCGCGACTGTTCCTTTGAACATCATCTGCTTTCGGTACGGGTTTCCAATAAATTTGGCCTAAAACCTGCAAAAATCACCCATCAAAGGCATAACACCCTCTAAAATAGACTCATGCACAGAAGTAAGTAAAAACATAATGTAAAACACTTGAAACAATGGAGAAAAATATAGATAAGTGAGTATAAATATGAGCTTATTAAGCCCCCCAAACTTGAATATTAGATTGTCCTCAATCGAAGAAAAGAAGAAAAGAATTCTCAAGCAGTTGAAAGTGCGAAGCCTCACAAGATTCATCACAATCAAGGTTCATCAATCCACATCACACAAGCAATTGAAAGAGATAAAATATTCATCAACTTCGGAAGACTCACGGGAAAGTGTATCGCTCAACCACTCAAGTCTTTGGGTTTCAAATGAAAGCACTCACAACATGTATGAAGAAATTTCTACCATAGGCTTGCAAAAGTTCTAAAATCTCCACTGCTTATTTGTGCACACAATTCAAGAATCAAAAAGGACTTTGATTAGGTTGTAATGTAGGCTTTTTGTGAAAGGTAGAGAAATATGGCCAAGTGACTAAACCAATTGAGTTCATGACTCTCAACAAATCCAACCACTATCTTCTCATCATCCACCAATCTCCTAAAAATTTCAACACAAATCAAGGCTCATCATTTTTTTTCTAGTCCTTTCATGCTCTTAAAAATTTTATTTAATTATTTGAGCTTATAAGGACACAACTTTTTTTTTCTCTAGAGCCCAACCTTCTTTTGCTCACCAATCTAAAATTTTCCCATCCACTCATATAAATTATCCTTATTTCACCCAAATCCTATAGACAGGATACAATTCACCTTTTTCATAGCACTATCTCATAGACAAAATAGAACTACAATGTTTTTCTTAACTCATAGACCAAGAAAGAAAAAGTAACAGGCTCAAAGGGGCTAATCTAGGGATAAAATATAACAAGGGACATTGTTTAAGATAATTTGGCTAACAAAGATGGCCTAAGATCATTTTCTATCCTTTTGCACACTATGAAGTCTCAAAACAGAACAAAAGCAAGTTATAGAGAAACGAAAACATACATGCGAATCTCTCATGAACAAATAAAGGATCAAAACTCACTTGGGTTCAAAAATTCTTCCTTAGTCAATTTCAATCCACTCAAACATCATGCAAGTGTAAGTTTCAATTAGACCCTATCATGCGGTATTCTACATTCATAGGCAAATCAACCACAATTGAAATCAACTCAACTAATCAAAGATCGATTCCAAACATTGCATATAATGCTAGAGGGTTCAATTACTTAAAGATTTTCCTCACATACTATCTATATTTGTTTTATTTGCAAAAATTTAAACAAGCCAAATAAAGCAAGTAAAACAAATAAAACGGAAAGCGAATAAAGATAAGGGATAAAGGTTCGACTTCTTGTCAATTTGATAACTGCAGAAAGCAACGAGCAAATAATAATTTTACACCCGTAGGTGGTCGATCCCACAGGGACTGTGCAATGATAAATCCAAAGTACTAATTATAATTAATAAATCATAGATGTTTGAGGAAAATAGAAAAGGGGTTTTGTTTTGGAAATTAAAGATAACAATTGCAATAAAATAAAGGGTTTTGAGAATAATAAAGAAAAGCACAGATCCTAGGGCAGATAATCTAATCATCAACATGCAATATAAATCAACTCAGCGATGGGAAAAACATAGATTTTGATGGATTAAATTCCTTGGTCAGGCAATTAAATCCTAGATTATTAATTAGTGACTATCTCCTCTCGGTCTCAAGAACACCAAATTAATCAATCTCATAATTATCTAATTAATCCTTTTTAGGTTTCTTCCTTTTGAGACAGAAAACAAACACAATTAATTCTCTCTTCCTTTTAATAATTTTCATCTCTCGATCCATCAATTATTAACTATAAACCTAGATCTCAATTCACCTCTCGGTCCATCTTTTAATCTAGATTATAAAATTAAATCAGAGAATTAAACCATGCTTTATGAGTTGATATCAATTAGACATGCATCAGAAAAGAAATCATAACCCTAGAACCTGTTTAGGGTTCTAGCCACAAATCATGACTAGAAAAAAAAGAAACATGTTATTAATGAACTTACAAATGAAGAGGAACCTTCAATGTCTTGAAAAACTCCAAAGCTCAATGTAAAATCCAAGGAAAAACTCTATAATTTTCGTGCCTAAGAGTTCATATTTATAGAGGGGGAAAAAGACCTAATTTGAGTATTGGGTAAAAATAGCAAAAACTGCCAAAACAGGCCAAAAACAGCCTTTTCGGGCCTCCGTGTCAATTGACAGCCTGCCTGTCGATCGACACAACCATCCAGTCAAAATCCGGGTTGAAATTTGTGTTGATTCTTCAAGTTGAGCTTCTGTGTCGAGCGACACAAATCCTGTCGATCGACAGGAATGCATGCGTCGATCCCATTCTGCGCAGTCTCACGGTTTTGGCCATAAATTTTGCTCCCGAACTCCGATTGACCCGATTCCAGTTGCGTTGGAAAGCTAATTAAAAAGTCTTTCTATATCCATGCACCATCAGCTTGGATTCTACGCGTGGAAGAATAAGTGACTGTTCCTTTGAACATCATCTGCTTTCGGTACGGGTTTCCAATGAATTTGGCCTAAAACATGCAAAAATCACCCATCAAAGGCATAACACCCTCTAAAATAGACTCATGCACAGAAGTAAGTAAAAGAATAATGTAAAACACTTGAAATAATGGAGAAAAATACAGATAAGTGAGTATAAATATGAGCTTATCAAACCCCCCAAACTTGAATATTAGTTTGTCCTCAATCGAAGAAAAGAAGAAAAGAATTCTCAAGCAGTTGGAAGTGCGAAGCCTCACAAGATTCATCACAATCAAGGTTCATCAATCCACATCACACAAGCAATTGAAAGAGATAAGATATTCATCAACTTCGGAAGACTCACGGGAAAGTGTATCGCTCAACCACTCAAGTGTTTGGGTTTCAAATGAAAGCACTCACAACATGTATGAAGAAATTTCTACCATAGGCTTGGAAAAGTTCTAAAATCTCCACTGCTTATTTGTGCACACAATTCAAGAATCAAAAAGGACTTTGATTAGGTTGTAATGTAGGCTTTTTGTGAAAGGTAGGGAAATATGGCCAAGTGACTAAACCAATTGAGTTCATGACTCTCAACAAATCCAACCACTATCTTCTCATCATCCACCAATCTCCTAAAAATTTCAACACAAATCAAGGCTCATCATTTTTTTTCTAGTCCTTTCATGCTCTTAAAAATTTTATTTAATTATTTGAGCTTATAAGGACACAACTTTTTTTTTCTCTAGAGCCCAACCTTCTTTTGCTCACCAATCTAAAATTTTCCCATCCACTCATATCAATTATCCTTATTTCACCCAAATCCTATAGACAGGATACAATTCACCTTTTTCATAGCACTATCTCATAGACAAAATAGAACTACAATGTTTTTCTTAACTCATAGACCAAGAAAGAAAAAGTAACAGGCTCAAAGGGGCTAATCTAGGGATAAAATATAACAAGGGACATTGTTTAGGATAATTTGGCTAACAAAAATGGCCTAAGATCATTTTCTATCCTTTTGCACACTATGCAGTCTCAAAACAGAACAAAAGCAAGTTCTAGAGAAACGAAAACGTACATGCGAATATCTCATGAACAAATAAAGGCTCAAAACTCACTTGGGTTCAAAAAATTTTCCTTAGTCAATTTCAATCCACTCAAACATCATGCAAGTGTAAGTTTCAATTAGACCCTATCATGCGGTATTCTACATTCATAGGCAAATCAACAACAATTGAAATCAACTAAACTAATCAAAGATCGATTCCAAACATTGCATATAATGCTAGAGGGTTCAATTACTTAAAGATTTTCCTCACATACAATCTATATTTTTTTTATTTGCAAAAATTTAAACAAACCAAATAAAGCAAGTAAAACAAATAAAATGGAAAGCGAATAAAGATAAGGGATAAAGGTTCGACTTCTTGTCAATTTGATAACAGCAGAAAGCAGCGAGCAAATAATAATTTTACACCCGTAGGTGGTCGATCCCACAGGGATTGTGCAATGATAAATCCAAAGTACTAGTTATAATTAATAAATCATAGATGTTTGAGGAAAAAATAAAAGGGGTTTTGTTTTGGAAATTAAATATAACAATTGCAATAAAATAAAGGGTTTTGAGAATAATAAAGAAAAGCACAGATCCTAGGGCAGATAATCTAATCATCAACATGCAATATCAATCAACTCAGCGATGGGAAAAACATAGATTTTGATGGATTAAATTCCTTGGTCAGACAATTAAATCCTAGATTATTAATTAGTGACTATCTCCTCTCGGTCTCAAGAACACCAAATTAATCAATCTCATAATTATCTAATTATTCCTTTGTAGGTTTCTTCCTTTTGAGACAGAAAACAAACACAATTAATTCTCTCTTCCTGTTAATAATTTTCATCTCTCGATCCATCAATTATTAACTATAAACCTAGATCTCAATTCACCTCTCGGTCCTTCTTTTAATCTAGATTATAAAATTAAATCAGAGAATTAAACCATGCTATATGAGTTGATATCAATTAGACATGCATCAGAAAAGAAATCATAACCCTATAACCTGTTTAGGGTTCTAGCCACAAATCATGACTAGAAAATAAAGAAACATGTTATTAATGAACTTACAAATGAAGAGGAACCTTCAATGTCTTGAAAAACTCCAAAGCCCAATGTAAAATCCAAGGAAAAACTCTATAATTTTTGTGCCTAAGAGTTCATATTTATAGAGGGGGGAAAAAGACCTAATTTGAGTATTGGGTAAAAATAGCAAAAACTGCCAAAACAGGCCAAAAACAGCCTTTTCGGGCCTCCGTGTCGATCGACAGCCTGCCTGTCGATCGACACAACCATCCAATCAAAATCCAGATTGAAACTTGTGTCGATTCTTCAAGTTGAGCTTCTGTGTCGAGCGACACAAATCCTGTCGATCGACAAGAATGCATGCGTCGATCCCCTTCTGCGCAGTCTCACGATTTTGGCCATAACTTTTGCTCCCGAACTCCGATTGACCCGATTCCAATTGCGTTGGAAAGCTAATTCAAAGATATTTCAATTTCCTGCTCCATCTGCTCCGATTCCACGTGTGGAAGAATTCGTGACTGTTCCTTTGAACATCATCTGCTTTCGGTAAGGGTTTCCAATGAATTTGGCCTAAAACCTGCCAAAATCACCCATTAAAGGTATAACACCCTCTAAAATAGACTCATGCATAGAAATAACTAAAAACATAATGTAAAACACTTGAAATAATGGAGAAAAATATAGATAAGTGAGTATAAATATGAGCTTATCATTCATAACAAGACCTTCTCACTGGTTGCAACTGTTAAATCCATTCGAATTCTTTTGTCCATAACAGCATATATGAACCCAAGCGTATGGAAGATAGATGTTAGCGTCCGTGGTTTTCATAAACAGGTACCTTAATAAAAGGTGATGACATCTATATGCAACAACCAGATAAGTTATGTGCAGTAAGGTGAGCAGCATCTTGTCTAGAAGCCAAGCAAGTTCAAGTATGACCTGTAGGGAGCTTCAAGTTCATGAAACAGACGTTTTGATATTTCATATCGTGAACGAGAGTTCCATGTACCAGTTATGTGTCAGCGGAAGTGTGGTTTTTTCTTGCACATTATGTAGATGGTATTTTCACATTTGGAAATGGTGTGAAGATATTGTCAGGCATAAAGAGATGGTTATCCGAACCATTTCAGAAGTAGGACATATGAGATACTGGAACATCCTTTGGATTAAAGTCTTGTGTGAACACAAGAAAGGATGTTCAGGTATCCCAAGTCACTTCAATTGATTCTGTGGTGACTCGTTTCATGCTAAGAAAGTATTGTTGTTTTTCTATATGGCAATGAATGAAGTCAGATATCTGTAATGCTATAGGCATGGTAAACAAATATCAATTCGACTCTAGACAGGAACTTTGGTTTATAAATGTGCACTGTGGGTTGAATGGCATCGGATATCAAGGAGTATCATAAGGAAGGAAATCGACCTCTAACTATGTGTTGGTCTTGGAGGAGGAGTTATAGGAATCTAACACAGAAGTGTGTTGTAAATTCCGGTATGAAGGCTGAGTGTGTAGCAGTTTCATTAGCTTCGCAAGAAGCAGTATAACTCCGGTGAGTTCCGAGTTTGCCTTATATAATCGCAAGGTACTGTGATCATGCTGGTGCAATGACAAACTCAAGGGAACCCAAGACTCATAAGGTGATGAAACACATAGAATATGTAGTACCATCATACGAGAAATCGTGATAAGAGGCGATGTGTATAAAGAGGAGCGACTGACATGAAGGTCTAGAAGATTTATTTACATGGTGTCTATTTCAAAAGACTTGTGAGGGTCACGCTCATAGTTTGGATTTGAAGGTAGGATTGATCACAATATGATGAACGTGCAAATAAGCTAGGTCTGATATAGACACACTTAATACTCTTATAAAGTAATGGTATTATGCTTTGAGTATAAGTGGGAGATTGTTGTGATTGTATACTAAAAGCATTTTATGATTAAGTGTGTTCATTTGATACACTGATTTTCATAAATGTGTTACATCAACATAGTCGCTATCTGATATAACAAACATACGATACGAACTATAATATCCTATTATCTCGCCTATAAGGATGATCATATAGTGTGTAGGAGATCACAGAGAATCATATGAATCGTTTGACCTAGCGAGATATAAACAATATCATGGCTAAGACAGCCCCTGGATAGGCTGTTGGTTTAGGCTGCAGCACATCAGTTTATAAGTGAGCTTATCTTGGCTACTTGATGTGGCAGTACATCTTTATGTATTGATGGGATCAACTGTGAGATGTTACATTCTAATTGACATATTAATGAGCCAAGTCTCTAGATATTTGTTATGATCTTAAACCTAATGGAAGGCTAAGAGGCATACATAAGTTGACCACACTTTGACTTGCTAAGGTGGCGAGTCTTTCTTGTACTCTTAGATCTTCATCTTGGGTGTGGCGGTTTGTGTGTGGCCTGCTTAAGCTGGACATGTAGGTAATCATATCCGCTTTAGGATGGGGACATTCCCTGAGGAACTCACAAAGTTCATTATGCTAAACCCTGCAAGTTGAATTATTAAATTCAGGCATAAGTGAAAAGGAGTGAGTGGTACTACTCAGGAAACAAGGGATTAATTAATTATGGCTAATTGTCATAAGCCAAATTAATTAATGAATGTTGAAAACTTTAAATATGTGGATCTTTCAAGTTTAATGCAACTCGTTCCAAATTACGTGGTAATAAATGGGTGAATTTACATTGTTACCGTGGTGAAGGTTAAAACAATATTTTATTAATTAATTATGTTCTGGGTTGGAAATGGAATAAATTAATAAGAAGGGTACACTTTATTATTTGCATTTGGTCCCTAGTCTGACCCACATGATGCTCAGAGCCCATTAGGGTTAGGGTTTTGTAAACCTTAGCACTATAAAAGCCCTCTCTCTATCAGATCTACACACATAACTACGTGTTTTTATTATTCAACACCAAATATTGAGAGAGAAGAGCGAGAGGGGTGACGACTGTTTCATTGGGAGGAAGTGATCAATTCCTCCAGATCTCTGATTCAACTCGGTAGCGTATCCTCACCAGATTTCCGAGGAGCAAGGGAACATATCAGAAGATTATCTATTTGAACAAGAAAGCTTTGATCGATCCCACATCCAGATCTACTTTTTTGTTGTTATCTCAAATCTAGATTTGTAGATCAGACGTTGGAGTTCAGGTATTCCTTAGTTCCATCCTTTGCAATTAAATATTAGGAGCATGCATAGGGTTCGCCTGATTTATTCAATCTGATTTATTTTTGATAACCTAAGAACGATCCAAACGGATGTAGAAATAAATGACAACTCACGTTGTCTATTGTAGAATAAAATCATACAGATAGAAATCAACACACATATCCCAAGTAATTCAAAAGATATTAAAAGTGCCTTCTCAAGAAGGGATTTTAGTTTCTTGAGTGAACAAGTAATCAGAGTTTAACAAGTTTAATGATATCAAAAGTCTAACAAAAGACAACGAGTTTAGCAGTGGAAAGTTATCAATGAAGTATGTATATGAAGATACATATTTGAGCATCTAACTATTACAAAAGAAGAGTCTTTAGCTCCACTCCTCTGCTACCTCGTACTCTGATTCAAATCTTCTTTTAACCTTTGCATTTTAGAAATAATACAAGCGGCTAAGCATAAGTTGTACTAAGTGAACAAATTCCCAAAAACATACATGTATAATTTTTATCATGCCTTTTTTCATCGGGTCGTACATGGAGTTTTATTTTTAAAATTCTCCCATGGCACCAAAACATTTTAAGAATGAGCATGCTCTTTTGCACAGTTAAACTATCTACAAAATCATTTGACTGGGAGGTTGCCTCCTACCACGGCCAGGATGCTAGTCTAAGTAGGGCACGACTCCTAACAAGTCAGCATCACAATGCACTAACCCGTGTATCTCTTTCACTACCCAGGCACGATCATTACAAACTCGCTATACGCAAAGTCAATATCCACGTTCCCACATTTGATGTTCTTCTCTAAGTGGGGTTCCCCCCACAGAGAGGACAGATAGCAACCACAAAATTGTAGGCAATAACAAAACAGTTGAAAACAAAACTTTTCATTTCATGCTTGATTGTTTTGAAAAGAAAACATCATTATTATTTTATTTTGACCCACGATATAGGGGTCAGAAAAAGCCCACCTTATTCGGTGCAGTCACAGATGATTTCTCTAGCTAGCAGTTTTTCATTTGCCCTTTCGACGAGATAAGAGGATAATTCCATTTGCGACACATGTTTGTTAATTCAGACAGGAGATGAACATACAACATTTATGATTCCCAGTATATTAACCAATCGACCTTGTACATAATATACCAATCATAATGCTTTCAGTATATAAATCAATCAATCTCCCACTTATACTCAAAGCATTATAAAGGTGCTTTCCAGAGTATAACGCGTCTAAACTAATCTAGCTATTACATCAAACATTCTACGTGGATAGCTTTGCCCTCAGCCCAAGGTTATGTACATGCATCTCGTAGACCTTCTGAGGCAGAGCCTTTGTGAATGGATCCGCTAGATTATTTCTTGTATCAATCTTCTGTACTAGCACATCACCCCTTGCTACGATTTCTCGTATAATATGGTACTTCCTTTCAATGTGTTTTGTTGCTATGTGAGTTCGTGGTTCCTTTGAATTAGCCACAGCTCCCGAATTATCACAGTATATCGTGATTGTCTTGGGCAGCTTAGGAATCACGTCCAACTCCAGAAGGAAGTTTCAAAACCATACTGCTTCTTTCGAAGCTTCAGAAGCTGCCACATATTCTGCTTCCATGGTGGAGTCCGCAATGCACTTCTGCTTTTCACTCCTCCATGATATGGCCCCACCTCCCAATGTAAACACATAGCCAGAGGTGGACTTCTTTTCGAATCGGTCTGCCTGGAAATCGGAATCAGTATAACCCACAGGGCACAACTCCTCACACTGATAGACGAGACAATAGTCTCTAGTCCTTTTCAGGTATTTGAGTATGTGCTTTACCACAGTCCAATGCACTTGTCCAGGGTTAGACTGGTATCTCCCTACCATGCCTACAGCAAAGCAAATATCTGGCCTCGTACATAGCATTGCATACATGAGGCTCCCCACGGCCAATGCATACGGCACATTCCTCATTTCATCTTTCTCCCTTTGTTTTATCGGACACTGATCCTTGGAAAGATATATGCCATGTCTCAAGGGTAACAGACCTTTCTTGGCAGTTTGCATGCTGAATTGGGCAATCACAGTATCCACATATGATCCTTGAGACAAGGTCAGCATCCTCTTATTGCGCTCCCGCAATACTTTTACCCATAGGATGTATCCTGCCTCCCCAAGGTCCTTCATATGAAACTGCTCGGATAACCACCCCTTTATGCCTGACAATACTTCCACATTGTCGCCAAATAGGAGAATATCATCTACATAAAGTGCAAAGAACACCGCGCTTCCACTGACACATAGACGGTTGATATGTGCGTAAAATGACCTATTTTTCGATGTGTGCGCGTGCATGTTTGTGGCCATTTTACCCTCATATCATATGCTTTCGTTGTTCTTTTGTCTTGTTTTCGTGTTTGAAATGTTGTAGGATGTGTTTTGAGCATAAAACAACACTTTTGGATGAGTTTTGGATGGAATCGCCCGAGTTAGGAGTCAAAGGGAAGCAGGATCGACCGAGCGGTGCTGAAAGGGTGCTGGGGCTGTTCAGAGACTTAGCTCGGCCGAGCCAAATATGGCTCGGTCGAGCCAAGCCCTTCAGAGAGGTGGCTCGGCCAAGCCAGAGCGGATTTTTGGAGATTTTCAGCTCTGGGCTCGCTCGGGCGAGCCAACTTTGGCTCGGGCGATCCAAGGCCCTGTTTGCTAATTATAAAAGGGGGAAAACAGTTATTTTCAGAACTAATTCATAACTTTTCATAATTTTAAATAACCACCTCCTAAATTCTCTCTACGATTCCATTTCCATATCTTCCAAAACCTATCAAGGAGCTAAATCATCAATCCTAGGAGGAGAATTGAAGATCCAAGGGGGTAGATCAAGACCTAGCAATTCCAATTGGGGAAGATTTCATTTTCTACTTATCAATTGTAAAGGATGTATTTGATTTCAACTTTGTATTGTTACAATTGAGAGGTATGTTGCTCTAATTCAATTTGGATGTTGATTTGAACAAGGATGCATGAAGTTTAGGTTTGATAATTGTTTGTTTACTTTCCTATGAGGGGTTGATTTTCACTTGAGCTTGTTCATACCTATTAGATGTAGGTAATGGCCAATCTATAGGTAGTTGATGTGAACGTTGCAGCCAATACGCGGACGGAATCGTCGTGAAAAGTGCATAATCATATAGTTTTAGTTCCAATCCATGTGCGGGGCTAGGATTGTAGGGCAATAATCGACGGACGTTTTGGAGTGAGTTAGGGATTGATAACGTAGCTGTTTGAGATTTCTAATTTCATCAACGGACAATTCACCTGTACAAAGGGGATTGACTAGAAAAGAGTCGGTTGCTCAACCTCATAGGAATTAAAACTTGTTTACATCAATGATTAACCTAATTGGATTAAATTTACATTTTCTTCAACATCCCATCTACCTCATTTGAGTATTTGTTTGTCTTGATTTACCAATGAGTGTAGAGAATTTAATGATTGTTTTGAGACTTAAAATTGGTTGTAGGTTTAATTCATTACTTGTTATATGTTGTTAGCATAGGTTTAAATTGATTGCCTAGATTGATAGAAATTACTCAACGATTTTATTTTTACCTAGCTATTAGACTTTGCTATAGTATCCCGGTAATCTAGCGGGCGAAGGGAAGAAGGACATGGATTTGACAAATTTTATTCTTGAGTAGCTAGGAGTTTAATTTGATTGAACTTTCAGCCGCATAAAGTTTCGGCGCCGTTGCCGGGGACTTCATTTAGTTGGTTGCTAGATATTGGGGGAAAAGTGAAGCTTGTAGGCTAGGTGTTTGTGTTTTTGCTTGTGTGAATAATTTGTTGTTTGTTTTTGGTATTTGTTGGCACTTTGAGTTTGTTGGACTTTTGTAGGTGTCTAACATGGAGAGACTTATTAATGTGCAAAGGCAATTGGAGGAGATGAGAGACCTCATGATGCAAAGATAAAGACAGCGAATGCCTATCCGAAACGTGTGTGAGGAAATGTTTGAATGTAGTAACCAATGGCCGGAGGAGGAAAGAGCTTCTCAAATGGTAGATGTTGTTAAGGAATCTCAAGAGAGTGATTTGTGCAAGAAAAATTTAATTTGTTGAAAAGATCAAGAAAAGAGCATGAAGAAAAGCAAGAGATGGAGATGAAGAAAGAAGATGAATCGGCAAAGGAAAGAGAAGCAATACTTCAAGTTGATGAGGTAAATGAGGATATCAAGGAGCAGGTTCAAATCCTTGAATATATGGAGAAGGATGAGAGTGCGAGTATTGTGATGAGACCCGAGGAAATATTAGAAGATGGCAAAGAGGAGGAGGAAACCGAAGAAATCATTAGTGAAGAGATAATGGGTGTTCATCAAGAAGAGCTCGTGAAGGAAGGCACCGAGGAGACGGTGAAGAGCATTAAAGGAGGTAGAATTGAGGAGCCTTCACTTGAAGAGATTCCAACAATACCGGCATTGGAACATTTCATAGAAGAGCAAAAGCCGACAATAAGCAAAGAGAATGAGGATAGGTTGAAGCGGGGAATGTCAACTTGGGAAGTAGGCAAGGTTGAGGAGAGAATGGTGAGTGCATTGGATGAATGGATCAATGAATTTCTTGGAGTGGGGATTAGTTTGGAGAATGTCTTAAGGATCACTTCAAAGAAGGAGCACTCATCCATGCAATTCGAGTTCAACAAGATGATCGATCCTCCTTGGAGAGATGATAGGGGTGAAAGAAAAATTGCCTTGGACAAATTGCTCCCAAGTAAATGCAGATTAAGGGAGAAATGTGTATTAAAAACCCACAAGACTTTTGATAATGGGTGATGTGGTAAGGTCGTCTAGCTACCGACGTTAAGGAAGCGCTTGTTGGGAGGCAACCCAACCAATTTTATTGCTTTTGTTTAATTGCTTTTAGTTGCTTTGATATTGAATAAATGTCTAGTTTGTTTGGTTTTGTGTTGTAGGAGGAACTACAAGATCGAGAGGAGTGACGATGCACTGTCCACTGTTTTTGCAAACTTAGTCTCACTTGACTAAGTTTGGGGGGATGTGCCGGTAGCCGGTGCCTTGGTTTATTCTTCTCCATCTCCTATCCTTTATCTTGCAATTAGTTTAGTTGTTGGATTTTGTCCCTTTATTGGATTTGATTCGATTTGGTTGTACCTATATTGATATTCTACATTGGATGAATGTTTTGGATTATGTTCATCTTGATGATATGTATGAATATTTTCATGGGTTTAAGTTTGTTGAACATTGGTTTTGATGGTATGTTTGGTGGAGCTAGTGGAAAAATGGTTTATTTGTATAGATTTTTGGATAATGGAATGACGGTGGAAAGAGGTTTTGGAAGTGAATGTGGTTTATGCTTGTTATTGCTTGATATTTGATGATGGATGGAATTATTAATGAGTTAGCATGATTGAATACTTCCTATTATGCATGGTTTGTGGTTTGGATTATTGGTTTGGTTTGAATGGTGGAACTATTGGATATGATCTTATCATTGTTGATATTTGGTTTGTGGATAGTTTGGTGGATATGAGAGCTTTATTGGTTTGTTTTATGCTCAAGTGTTTGGTGGTGTTTGTGTTGATCTAGTAGGTACAAATAAGGTCTTGGAGAGCGGTTTGATCGTGTGTGCCGATGGGTAATGCTTTCTATCGTTCCTTCTACCAATTAGATTCATTACATTGCTTTATGGCATGTAGATTGTGGTGTTAGGGTGTTGTGTGCTTGTGTGTGTGTGATGAACCCGAACTAGACTTGAGGTTTGAATCATAAGTTACTTGGTGAAGTTGGATGTTTATCTCAACCAATGATGGGGCGGAATCTAGTTGTCAAAGCATGTCTTAAGTTTAACTTTTGAATTGCCAAGTTTTGTGTGTGGTTAATGCATCGGACTTGACAAAAAGATGTGAGGTTTGAGCCTTGATATTGTCATATCTATATTGTTTGTGAGTGGCAATATTGAGAGTACGAGATCTAGAACTTGCATCCGTTCCCTATCTATTGGCATGAGTGTGTAACTAGAAAATAATCTTAGACCATCGATTCTTAGTCCTACCTTTCACACCGGGAGTATAAGGTGATTGTTATCATAATTTTGCCTTTCATATCTTTGACCCCCGTGATTGAGCTTTATTGGTGAATTTTCTTTGATATAATTAGGACCATATTTTGGGGAAAAGAGTGTATGAGGGTGAATACGGTGATGAGAGATGGGTTGGGAATTGATTGAATTTGTATTGATGGGAAAAGTTGAGGCATGAAAGATATGAAATGAAGGATTGGTTTGAATCCGAGAAAATGTGGCACCAACAAAATTTGTGGTGTAAGTGTTTGAAAAAGAAAAAAAAAAAAGCACCGAAAAATGAATGAATGATGGTGTATTTGAAAAATGATGAAAAAGAAAAGAAAAGAGAAAAGAAAAAAAAATTGTGTTGTGAAATGAAAAAGCCTCGGGGTTTGTAGTGGTTCGAAAAGAACAAGTTTGGGGGTTTTGGGAAATTGAGAAGTTTAGTCACTTTGGCCCAAAACAACCCACCTTTTAGTTAGCCACATTACAACCTATGAAAAGACCTTTTTGATTCTAGAAACTAACTCGTTGTAGTATAGTGGTGAGAATGGATGCAAGCCTATGGAAATCAAGCTCGATATCTTGTGATTGAGTGAATCTCATCGTCCCTAAACACGTGAGGGAGTGCTTTCGTTTCTTGTATCCATTTTTGATGAGTGGTTCATGTCCTTAGCATTAACCTTGTTACAAAGTTAGGTGATAATCTCGTTTTACTTGAACATGCTAAGATAATCTTGATGAGCTATGAGGTATTGCACGAGGTAGATTAACAGCTTTACTTTGTTTTGATTGAGGACAATCAAAGGTTCAAGTTTGTGGGATTATGATATGTGCGTAAAATGACCTATTTTTCCATGTGTGAGCATGCATGTTTGTGGCCATTTTACCCTCATATCATATGTTTTCGTTGTTCTTTTGTCTTGTTTTCGTGTTTGAAATGTTGTAGGATGTGTTTTGAGCATAAAACAACACTTTTGGATGAGTTTTGAATGGAAATTGCCCGAGTTAGGAGTCAAAGGGAAGCAGGATCGACCGAGCGGTGCAGAAAGGGTGCTGGGGCTGTTCAGAGACTTCGCTCGGCCGAGTTAAACTTGGCTCGGTCGAGCCAAGCCCTTCAGAGAGGTGGCTCGGTTGAGCCACCATTGGCTCGGTCGAGCTAGAGCGGATTTTTGGAGATTTTCAGCTCTGGGCTCACTCGGGCGAGCCAACTTTGGCTCGGGCGATCCGAGGCCCTCTTTGCTCATTATAAAAGGGGGAAAAACAGTTATTTTCAGAACTAATTCATAATTTTTCATAATTTTAAATAACCACCTCCTAAATTCTCTCTACGATTCCATTTCCATATCTTCCAAAACCTTTCAAGGAGCTAAATCATCAATCCTAGGAGGAGAATTGAAGATCCAAGGGGGTAGATCAAGACCTAGCAAATCCAATTGGGGAAGATTTCATTTTCTACTTATCAATTGTAAAGGATGTATTTGATTTCAACTTTGTATATTTACAATTGAGAGGTATGTTGCTCTAATTCAATTTGGATGTTGATTTGAACAAGGATGCATGAAGATTAGGTTTGATAATTGTTTGTTTACTTTCCTATGAGGGGTTGATTTTCAATTGAGCTTGTTCATACCTATTAGATGTAGGTAATGGCCAATCTATAGGTAGTTGATGTGAACGTTGCAACCAATACGCGGATGAAATCGTCGTGAAAAGTGCATAATCATATAGTTTTAGTTCCAATCCATGTGCGGGGCTAGGATTGTAGGGCAATAATACGGACGTTTTGGAGTGAGTTAGGGATTGATAACGTAGCTGTTTGAGATTTCTAATTTCATCAACGGACAATTAACCGGTATAAAGGGGATTGACTAGAAAAGAGTCGGTTGCTCAACCTCATAGGAATTAAAACTTGTTTACATCAATGATTAACCTAATTGTATTAAATCTACATTTACTTCAACATCCTATCTACCTCATTTGAGTATTTGTTTATCTTGGTTTACCAATGTGTGGAGAGAATTTAATGATTGTTTTGAGACATAAAATTGGTTGTAGGTTAAATTCATTACTTGTTATATGTTGTTAGCATAAGTTTAAATTGATTGCCTTGATTGATAGAAATTACTCAACGATTTTATTTTTACCTAGCTATTAGACTTTGCTATAGTATCCCGGTAATCTAGAGGGCGAAGGGAAGAAGGACCTGGATTTGACAAATTTTATTCTTGAGTAGCTAGGAGTTTAATTTGATTGAACTTTTAGCCGCATCAACGGTATACGCAACTCTCGTTTGAGCATTGTGAAAATCCATAGGATTTAATCACTTCATCAAAACATAGATTCCATGACCGTGAAGCTTGTTTAAGTCCATACAGCGACTTCCTTAGCTTCCAGACCAAGTGTTCTTCGCCCTTCTGCACATAACCTTTTGGCTGTTGCATATAGATGTCCCTACCTTCTTCAAGGTACCCATTTAGAAACGCAGTTTTGACATCCATCTGCTAGATTTCTAGGTCCTTATGTGCTGCTATGGCTAGGAGTATACGAATGGACTTAAGCATGGCTACCGGTGAGAAGGTCTCGTCATAGTCTACACCTTCTTTCTGACTATAACCATTCGCCACCAGCCTTGCTTTGAAAGCTGTAATTTCACCATTCGCTCCTTTCTTTCTTTCGTATACCCATTTGCACCCTATGGCTCGACAACCATATGGCAAATCAGTTTTTTGGTCTACATCCATAGCCGTAATGGATTCTATTTCCGAATCCATGGCGATCAGCCATTTGTCTGCATCTTTATCAGATACCGCCTCGTCATATGTCCAGGGATCGGTATCATCCAGTCCGTTTTCCAGGATCAAGTCAGAAGACTCTCCTACAAACATATACTTTTCGGGTTGGTGGATAACCCTCCCACTGCGACGAGGCATCTAAACCGTGTCAGTAGTTGGCACAGTAAGCGTTAGTCCCATACCTTGCATTAGTGGCAGTGTTGGTATAGCCTCACCTGTTGTAGGTGGATTTACCATTACACTGGGCTTTCATGATGGAATTGCTTCTTTGTCCTCAAGCTCGTAGAGGACAATTTCACTCTTGGATCTGTGGTTTCTTACATATTCGTCCTCCAAGGATCTCGCGTTGGTACTGACAACGACTTTCTAATTCGCATGACAATAGAAATAACCACCTTTCGTTTGCCTGTGATATCCTACAAACAGCATCAGCTTACACCTACTTTCTAACTTATCAGGTTCCTTTGTCAGCACATACGCTGGACAACCCCAAACCCTCACTCTGTTCAAACTTGGCTTTCGCCCATACCAGAGTTCCAGAGGTGTTTTAGGAACTGATTTAGAAGGTACCAGGTTAAGCTAGTAGGCCGCTGTGTCCAAGGCGCTGTCTCCAAGGCATATCCCCAAAACGAAATAGGCAAGCTTGCATAACTCATCATCGACCTGACCATTTCCAAGAGAGTTCTATTTCTTCTTTCCGCTACACAATTTTGTTAAGGGGTTCCTGGTGCAGTCCACTGGGATGTAATCCCTTTATTTGACAAGTACTGCAAGAACTCGTTACTGAGGTATTCACCACCACGATCTGATCGTAGTGTCTTGATAGTCTTTCCTAGCTTCTTTTCTACCTCAGTCCTAAACTCTTTGAATTTCTCAAAGCATTCAGACTTATGGCAAAGCAAATAGACATTTCTGAATCTTGAGTAATCGTCAATGAATGTGGCGAAATACTCATAACCTCCACGAGCTTGCGTGGACATTGGTCCACATAAGTCAGAGTGGATCAATTCCAACACATTCTCTGCTCGAGACTGACTTGCCTTAAAAGGCATGGTCGTCATCTTTTCCTCTATATAGGACTCATAGATTTGATGCGGTACCACTTGAAAAGAATCCAAGAGCCTATCGCATGCTATTCTTTTAATCCTCTTTAGATTGATTTGACCTAGTCTCAAGTGCCAGAGATATGTTTGATTCCTCATCGGAAGAAAACTTTCTCTTTAAATGATTATTATTATTGGATGAGTTTGCAACATGCACAGAAGATTTATGCATACAATCAATGATATAGAGAGAGTCAATCAGTTTGCTATGACAGATAACACTGTTATTACCAATGATAGAAACTCCACTATAAAAAATAACTGAATATCCATCACATAATAACTTTGAAACTGAAATTAAGTTCCACCGAAAAACTGGCACATATAAAACATCTCTCAAAATCAAAACATTGTTTTCAAAGCATAAAGTAAAATCTCCAATGGCTACTGCTGAGACTTGCTCTCCGCTGCCCATTGACATGGTAATCTCTTCATGCTTCAGCTGCCTTGTCGGCCTGAACCCCTGCAAAGTATAACAAACATGGTCAGTAGCTCCAGTATCCACTACCCAAGAATGGGTAGAAACCAATGCTAAGCATGTTTCCGTTATAAATGCACATGACGTACCTTGTCTACCCGTGCCAAACACTAGACAATCTACTTCACTTCGCTTGCGTTTGCATGGCCTGATGACATCCTCTGCTAAATCAACTTCATCTAACCTTTTAAGCATTTCCTTTGCTTCAGCAACTGTCTTGTCAAAAGCTGACAAAGTTGGAGCAAATGCCAATGCCCTAAGATCAGATTCCTCTCTCATTAGGGCTAAGAGTAACTCAGGAAGAGTAAACTCGCGCCTGGTACCGAGGGACTTGATGAAATCATCATAAGAACCAGACAGAGAGTGCAGGACAATGTTTATTTCTGCCCGCTTACTGACTTGTCCACCTCTCTTTCTGTATTTTCTCATAATTCTCATCATACTGATGAAGTGCAGAAGCAACGAACTCCCATCAGTCATCCTCTTGCAGACCAGGTCCTCTACAAGATTATAACTGACAGTTCGTCTCACCTTCCCATAAACTTTCACAAGGTCCCTCCATATCTCAACAGCAGTTCCGAACTTCTAGTACTTGAGCTTTAATTCTCTAGACAGACTCTTCATGATGAGTCTGCGGGTAAACTCATCAGAAGCTATCCATCTGTCATAGAACACTCGCTTATAGTCAGTACAGTTCCAATACTTGGGAGTTAGAGGGTCCATGTAAAGTATATGGGCATGTTTTGCAGTGTAGAGTATTTCCATGAAGCATAACTTCCACTCAGGAAAATTCGGACCAGTTAAAGGGTTTGTTATTAAGAGGTTGACAACGTGAGCAATAGACATGTCTGAAAACAATAAATTAAAACATAAGTGGCAAACTATTGAAACAATTAAAAATTGAAACCTTATGATAAAGCAATATTAATGTTTCCTCCAATTTGCCTAAGTATTACTATTGCAAGACACACATGTGGACGTTTACAACAAAACACTTAACCAGACTGCATCTATCAATTCCAGTCCTTTAATTCTAATCCATGCCCGGGTTCCTAAGACAAATGGAATTAATAATTGGAGACTAACTTAAGACCATATTATCCTACTGAGCAGGGACATCACAAATGAGTTATTCTCTGGATAACATCTAAGCTAGCTTACCACCAAAGCCAACCCTCCCATATAAGGATCTATTAGAACACACCCGATCCCTATAATAAAGATGTCTCATTTAATTCAATCCCTAGAGAACTTATGAAAATTCAATATGCAAGCTACACATGTAGACGCTTACGCATGAACTCCCACTTCTCACATGAAATAAAAGTTTGTTTTAAGAAATCCTATATATTAGAATTTATTAATAATAAATTAAGTAAGCTACACATGTAGACGTTTACCTAATAAATTACCCACTTCCAATAAAGGATCGATTTGTGGAGGTCTTACTAAATTATGAGCTTAGTAATTTTTAGTTCATAAGGTTCAATTGCACAGATTATTTTAAATAGCCATAATTATAACATTGCTAAAATTCTATCATGCATAGCATGAACCACAAATTTATAGTTATAATTAATTACAAAAAATAAATCACATAGCATGCTTTAAAGTTGTAAATAAAAGCAGTAAATGTGCCCCTATTATCTACAACATGCTTATATGCTGCGCAATTTAATTAAACACATATATCATGAGAAGAAAGATAATAAAACAAATAAAAAATGTCCTCGTGGCCCCATGATACGAGATAAAATTAATTCTAACTATTACAAGTTGAAATCAATTATACATATCATCGACTGGGCTCCCACTACTTGGACTGTGATCTGAATTTATTTTCTGAATCTGGGCCTCCAAGATTTGATCCATCAGAAAATTGGACAACTGGGCCAGTTAACCAGATCGCAGGCCAAGGCACACATTTCAAGCCCAATAGCCCGCGAGAACTTAGCCCGACGAGCCACCAACGACGAACCACCGCCGCCGGCGACTCGCCACCACCGTGAGGGCTCCCGGCATGCGCAACAGCCATGCATGTTCCGGCCGGGATGCCGCCTCCTCCGGCAATTGCCCGTTTCGCATGCCTCCGCCCCGGCTTGCCCCGACCGTCACCCGAACCGCCGTTCACCTATCTTCTCCATCGTCGGCCTTCGTGACTCACCGGAATAATGCAAGAACAGAATTAGAAGCTCACGCGAACCACGAAAAAACCCTTGGGCTTTTACGCATCCGGCTCGCACGCCCAGCCCGTCGCCGCCCCAGCCTGCGTCGCCGGTCCCGAGCGACCGCCGCATCACCACCTGCTCAACCTACCGACGTTGACCGAGGGAGGGAGACGCACCGCCGGCGTGCGCGCAGGGTCGTGCAGGTCTGCTGCGTGCACGCGCACCCGCGCGCTCTGGCCGCGCGCCGCCGTCCTGGCCGCCTGCCCTGCCTTCCCTCGCGCCGTCAGCCTCGCCCGGAGCCGCCACACCCCAGCCTTTGCCGACCATGGGCCGCACAGCCCTCGCCTGCGTACGGGCGCGCCGCGCGTGGCTGCGCCGCAGTCGTGGCCCCGCCGTGCGCCTTGCCGCGGTGCTTGACCGCTGTGCACGGTCATGCTGCCGTGCCGGCGCTGTCATGCATTGTGCGGCCTTTCGTTCTTCGTGTTCTTCGCATTTTTCGTTCTTCGTTTTACAGATTTAATTTTTGAAATGAAAGATTACGTAGAATAATCCTAATTACAATCTAAAAATAAAAATCTAACCACGGATTTATCTCGTGGGTGAAAAACGAATCCATATAAAAGGGCAGATTATCTCGAGAACCACGAGGACGAAAAATTAGACAATCCAAAACCCATGCATACATTCAATAATAATTATCATGCAATTCATAGGCTATATTATATTTTCGATAGAGCCAATTAATTCAACCTCGCTCTGATACCAATTGAAGGGATTCGTGAACTGAATAACGATGTCCGTTTGCCAAGGATCGTTAATTGAAATATCAAAAATAAATTGCTATGCCTATGATTAATCCTAGCATGCTCCTATTGAATATGCATAAGGGGGTTTATGCGGAATACCTGGATTGTGAAACCCTGAAGAACGAGTGCGCGGAGATTCCCTTTGATCATTCCCACGCACAAAGATTTAATTCCTAACAGATTGAGGGAGGGAGAAGAAAAATCCTCCTGATCTGATCTTCTGATCTGTATCCCAACTCAATCTGAATATCTGGTGAAGATTCCATTCAGATTCCTTGCCCGGTTGAGAAGCAAAATTTCCTCCTCGTTCTCAGATCTTAGTCGATCACCACAGCTCCCAAAACCTGGTTTGCTGTGTGCAACTTATGATCTTGTGGTGTGTTGAGATCTGAGGAACTGAGGCCTATTTATAGGAAAATACTGGACTTCTATTGGGCTTGAGTTTCATGGGCCAGACCAGGGACCAGAATGCAAATAGCAAATAAGGCCTATCAATTAATTAATTCCCATATTCAACCCAGAATATAATTAATTAATTAATATTGATTCATTCCACCAGAGAATCAATACTGTCCTACCTATTTGCTACCAAGTTTTGAGGTACGGGTTGCATGGGCTTGGTATATCCCCACATTTAAGGTTACAAACATTCGTTAATTAATTTAAGCTCTGACAAGCTATTTAATTAATTAACATCTTATATTCCTGAATCAATCCACTCAAACCTTTTCACTTATGCTTGAACTTAATCAGCCTGCAGGACTTAGCATAATGAACCTTTTGAGCTGTTCAGGGAATGTCACCATCCTATACTGGATGTGGTTACCTAGTTCCAGTACCAGACAGTCATACACAAACTGCTATTACCCAAGATACAGATATAAAAGCTCAACTAGGGCCTTTCACTGCAACTCAAAGTAATACACAATCTGCATATACTTCTGTACCTTCAAGTAGGCTTAGGATCTCATCAAGCCATAGAGATCTAGATTCTTTTAATGTCAGATAAAGAATCGATCTCGACTTCGGTCTTTAGCAATGTGTATCCCACACCAGCATACCAAGCCATCCAAGATAAGATGCTTATTACTACGTGCTGCAGCCTACACTGACAATTTATTCCTGGAACTGTCTCAGCTGTGATAACTATTTATATCTCGCTAGGTCAAACGATCCATACGATCTTCCGTGATCTTCTACACACCGTATGATCTCCCTATCGACAAGATAAGAGGATAATTGAATTTGCGACACATGTTTGTTAATTCAGACAGTAGATGAACATACAACATTTATGATTCCCAGTATATTAACCAATCGACCTTGTACATAATATACCAATCATAATGCTTTCAGTATATAAATCCATCAGAGACCAACAGGAAGGAACAGATCTAGAAAAGGCATTATTCGGAGCAGTTTGAAGAAGAATTGATCATTGTAACTTGTAGTTTATTACTTTGCGAAGTGTAACTCTTGTAAACAATTATATCAATAAAATAATATGTTCGTTTTGATGACAATACTCTATTGCTTCAAAATAGTAACTGCCAAAACAAATGCTAGATCATTACACTCCTTATGTAAATAGCTTCCTATCTAAAAACTTTATGATTTTCGCATGGTCAAAATCAAAAAATTATAAGGGAAAATCGATAGATAGGAATGTCAAAGTCTTCCCCGAAGCCTAAGACGGAAGCAAAATGCTTGATGATTGACATGTTGAATTTACTCAAGCAAAAGTCTCTACTGACTATTGAGTCCAGGCTCACATTAAAATTCTGTTAATTATTGTGTCTGAGTTCTCAGTAAAGACTCTTTGAACTTTGAAGATACAAAAATTATAAAAGAGTCTTATTTGTCTACTGATTCCAAGGTCTCAGTAGAACCCCGAAGACTGCTGAGTCCAAGCTCTCAGCAGATACTTGTAGATGGCTAAGGTCAAAATCTTAGCAAGTTCTAGATTAGCTGCTGAGTCCAAGCTCTCAGCAGATACCTATTGTATATGGTATACTAAGATCTTAGAAAACTTTAAGTTCACTTCTGAGTCCAAGCTCTCAGTAGATGCATGTTATTTATTGTATTATGAGGTATTAGTGAAATCTAAGTTCACTACTGAGTCCAAGCTCTCAGCAGGTATCTATCAGTTGTTGAGTCCAAGCTCTCAGCAGATACTTATGGATTGCTAAGTCCAAGCTCTAAGCAGAATGCCTTATCTTTGCTGAATTTGGCCCAGCAAACAAAATCGAGATAATGATTTCAAATAACTCGAAAGGCGGGATCATTCGAATGACGAAAACAGCTGTGGAGTCTATATTAATGGGAATAATGACTGCTGCACAAGGCGGCGACAAATGAGCAGATGCCACGTCAGCCACGCGCAACTTTCCATCATCGTGGGATATAAGGTAAACCATCACTGAACTGCCCAACCGTCGATCTATCCAGATAAAAAAGGAGATCCAACCACTCACACGAAGCTAATTGCTCATTATCATATAAAGGAAGTTGGTTTGGGATCTGATTTTGAACTTTTCTCCGACTCTATATCTCTTTGATTTTAGGAAAAATATCAATGGCGGAATCATCCAACCGTTGCAATCCCCCTTCCGAATCATCCAAAAGACCAAGCATTCCTTGAGAGCCTGAACAATTTCAGTCGACGTTCATAGATGTGTTCAAAAAGGAGCAGATTGATGAATCAATCCCGTATGGTCGTTTGGAGGCCATTGCTCACAGCCAAGCACACAGCGAACTCACCATTGAACAACAAAGGGCGGCTCAAGTGCGGAATGACAAGATTCTCTACGAGAATTTGTTCAGAAAACACTATTGCACCAAGCTTATAGAAAAGCTTGATCATGAAGGACTTCTGAAGTATCCGTTTGCGAAGCATATCATGTTCCGACCTCACATAGTTGCATAATTCATTGCAAGAGTCGTGGTTGAGAAGAGTGAGATGTTCTTCACCACAAGTGTCTTAGGGACCCTGTTGGCAGAAAAGTTTGGCTTGAAAATGGATGGAGAGGATATCGCCACCTACAAAGTAACTGATGATGAAGAGATGTAGAGGCGATGGCTCAGGTGCAAGAAAGACACATTTACAAAAGCCATGGAAGGTGATTGCACCGTTGAGATCATTGGAAGAGCCCATGATGAGCCTAGCGCAAATTGTGATAAGGATGCTAGTGGGAGAAGTTGGCTTGCTTTCGGAGTTGAGCGCCCAAAGGTTTGCTGTTATGATGGCTGCTTACGATGAGCGCAATGCAAGGATACAAATTGACTATCAATCTGAACATATCACCAGAAGGATGTTGAGAAGATGCGGATCGTCAAAGGCAAGACTAAGGTCAGTAGTGTCGAAGAAAAGATTGTAAATCCAGATACTCTGTCAGATCCCAAATTCAACAAAATGTAAAGGAAAGGAGCATTCAAGCTTTAACAAGATGTTATGCCGAGAGGTTCAGGCGGTTCGATAATCAAGCAGACTCTTGCGCAAGGAGAAAGGAGTTCTGCTAATCAAGTCAAACAGCTTGTCACTACACAAGGGGGAAGTGATAGTGCTGGTGTTAATACAGAAAGTGTTGATGAACAGACTACTACGCAAGGGGCTAGCAATATTGTGAAGGGAAGTGTGGACTAGACTTCTGCGCTAGGTGGAAGCAGTTTTGATGTTGAGAAAGTAATTGTGGATAAACAGCTGGCAGCACAAGGAGGAAGCCATGTTGTTATTATTTTGGCTAATAAAGATTTGGCGATGGAGGAAAACCAAATCCCCGCTGAAAGAAATGGAGACAAGGCAGCAGAGAAGGCGAATGTTGACCTTGCAATTAGAATTGATGAGGTTACATCAAATGTTGATGTAGTCACTCAGACAGCCGGTCAACAATCTGAAACAACAACTGAGAGGGAAGCTGTTGAGAAGGAAATTGTTGAGAAGGAAAGCACTACCTCTCTCAACGCTGAAACCAGAGCCAAATTACAGGCCAACCTCACTGCGAGCGTGAGAGCACAGAGTGAGCAGTATCTTAGTGCTCTAGGAGTAGATCCATCTACAGTTCCAGAATGGAAATTAGGAGCAGATACTCCTTTCGTGCTCGAAAAGACCATCGAATCACTGTGGCAGAGACATATTCCGATTCCTACATCTCCTGAATTCTCAAGTATTTTATTCAGTGATATACCAAGTGATGACGATATGGACATGACAAGGAGTGCAGAAGCCGCCCAGGGGGTCTTGATGCTTGCGGGAGGCGAATTTATTTTGAGACCAGAGACGCTAAGAGTACCAATGGACGGACAACCAGATAGGAGGTTTAAGGCGAAGAGAATTGCCAAATTGACCTCCCTTCACTATAAAGTTTGAGAAGAACAATGATAAATTATTTAATCATAACTCACTCAATTTAAAACTTTTTTCACGTATTATATATCAAATTAAACATAATTTAATTATCTTTCAAACAAAATCCCTATTGCATATGATCCAAATAATATACTCGTAATAAAACTAAATAATGTAACAACTAAAACTAAATAATGTAACATAATACAAATAATAAAGTAATGATACATTTTAAAGTATTGTAAGATTAATAAGGTAATAAGGATAATTAGATAATGCAGATCGATGAATATAGATGATGCAATATAATATAAAGAATAATGTTATGATATATTATGTTATATTATCTATATTCATCGCTCTTCATTATATAATTCTCTTTATTAATATTCCAATATTACATTATCATGTGTATGCTGTTACATTATTTAGTTTTAGGCATTGCATTATTTAATTTTACTACGATTATCTTATTCCGAACATATGCAATAGGAATTTCGTCTGAAAGGTAGTTAAATTGTCTTTAATTTGATATATAATATACTATGAATGTTACACTAACTACGAAAAATATGATGCATTATATGCTTACAATCAATATTATACAAAAATATGGAGACATATTTCAAAAATAAAATAAAAAGACACTACAAAAGATAATGTAGCATATAAAGAATAAATAAATTATAAACTATTATATGAATAATATACCATCTACATGGTTAAACACTATAACTAAAAATCAAGGATGTGGCATCAAACTTCCATGGATAACTTCTCTCGATTTGTTATATATCGCCTTTATAGCACGTCATCGCTGCTCCCGACTGTGTGCGACTGCGTTGCACCTTACCATGACTCGCAATTGATTTATCTCTCCTACCTACATTCACATTCCAATTTCCAAGCCAACCACTCACATTGAATATAAACAACAATTTCGACATTAACATAAGAAAATGGATTCAGATGCGCCACCTCCAATCTCTACAAGTCAATGATCACTGCAAAATTTGCAGATCAATTGCAAATACAGTGGCAAAGAAATTTATAAAATTACCCTAAGGTAGTCGAACCCATAGGAATTGTATAACGAAAGTATCTCATGTACTAACCACAGTTTTAAGATTTTTTTTTGACAAGACAGAAATCAAATGGTTTTGAAGAGCAATATTAAAGAACACAGATTCTAGGGCAAATAATCAATCAGAATACATGTTGTTGGGAAAATATTCCTAGATTTATGTTGTAAATCTCCCTTTAGATCAAATTGTAAAGGTTTTGTTGAATAAAATTCTTAGTTAGTTTGGTCGATCATTGCTGAAGTCTAGATAGTCTAGCAACTCTGTATAAAGTCCTGTTTAGGAAATATTTCGAGTTGTAATAGATTAGAAGTACTTGTGGAAGATTGTTGAATGATTCAGCAATTGAAATGAAGACTCGGAAATTCTGGATACTAGGAGCGTTCTCAGTAGTCAAGAAGATTGCTAGAGACGTCAGCAGACAGAAATGGCTGCTAAGGAGATAGCGGTCAAGTGCTAAGAAGTATTGACTGCTAAGGAGACAGTTGTCATATGCTGAGAAGAAATGACTGCTAGGAGTACTTACTCAGCAGTCGAAAAAAAAAAGAGATAGCAGAATGCTGAAGGGGTCAGCATTCACTATTTACTCAGAAGATTACTAATAGCAATAAGGAATCAAGACCCAAGTGCTGAAAGCAGACTGCTAGAAGAGCTCAGCAGTCAAAAGGTCGAAGTACTTAGCAAAGTGCTCCCAGCATTCTCCGAGAGAATGCTAAGCAAGGAAATACTCAGCAAACTCTTGCTAATACTACCATTCTGACAAAAGGTACAACCAAGGACGAATAGCCTTCCCGAAGTAGGTACAAAGGCATTGTACCACACCGTAAAGGACAAAAAAGCAAGTAGCTCTTTTGGACGTAGGTGACGTTGTGTCTAACTTGTCTAGAGATTCAAAGTTTTAATCTCCAGATATAAAAGAGAAGTCCAAACAAGAGAGAGCACCCCTTACTACTACGACTAACAACTGCTTATACGAGAGAAAACTTTACAAGCGAACAAAAAGCAAAAAGAGTAGTCAGTTGAGAGCACATTAAATAGACAAGAAGAATCTCAAAGCTCTCAACAGCAAGTGTCAAACACTGAATATCTGACACTCAATTCAAGGGGATTCCTTGAATTTATTCAAGGATCAATCATTGGGATAACTTCCATCCTAGGAAGCATCCAGCAGTCACATCTGTGAAAAGAGATAGACTACGAAGAGCTGTTGCCAAAACCCCCAGGAGAGTTCAGGAAGGAACTATGAAGCTTCCATTGCAGTAAGGTTAAGATTTACGAAGGTGCGCCCTTGACTTAGCCGTAGCTGCCGACCGAAAGATCCAAGTAACGGAGGATAGCTTTGTAGTGGCTAGCTCGAAAGCTCTCTACCTGCTACAAGAGAACGACGAATCCTTGTACTTGAATATATCTTTTTAGTGAATTCTCAGTGTTCGACTGAGGAGTGGATGTAGCTCTTTGAGGATCGAACCACAATAAATCTTGTGTCTTCCGTTACTATTTTATTGTTTCTGCTTGTTGATTTAAAACCTAGAAACCTCAAATTGCTAGAGTATATCTGAAACAATCTAACTCCTACCTTCGAGCTAAATATATGTGAAGAAACTAAGTGCAAGATACTTAATTATTACGTTGCATTTTCTAAGTAGTCTTCTGCTGCTTATCACGACTCTGATCAGGGACCAACAAGTGGTATCAGAGTAGGAGGTCTTAAGACTTACTGCTTCTGAGTCGCTTTTGACCAAATCTATATTTTCCTTGCACTATTTTTGTTGTTTAGCTCAGGAACACCAAGCTTGCCAAGATGATTCATACTCTTCCAAAGTATAACATGGAGAAGTTCAATTCATGGAAGAAGATGGCCACCATCCAGCTTCAAAGTATACATCCGGAGATGGTGGAAGTTCTCTCTAAAGGACCCATTAAGATCATGAAGCCTAATATCTTCGTCGGTCCAGTTGCTGAGGGGCAACCAAGACCACCTCAAATGGTCGAGAAGACATTCGATGAATGGTCAGTCGAGGATAAGAAAAGAGCTCAGCTGGAGTATCTAGCAAAGAAGCTCATACTAGACTGTCTACCCCCGTTGATGGCAGACAAAGCTCTAGACTTCGATATGGCTAAGGAGATGTGGGACTAGGTGTGCGCCTCTTCCTAGGAGACAGAACAAATGAAGAGAAATAAACTCCAGGTAGCTGTTGACAAGAATGAATCTTTCTCTATGCTTGCAGGTGAATCCATTCAAGCGATGGAAGAAAGATTCAATACCATTTTAGGAGAGCTCAGAAACTTAGGAAAGACATATGACAACGGAGAAATGAAAAATAAAATAATCTACAAACTCTTTCCAAAGAACGATTGGTTCGTGAAGATGACGAGTCTGAGTGAGAAGGACCTCAGAAAAATGTCTACATCTGAGCTATTCACTTAACTTAAAGCTCACGAGTTTATAATACAACAATCCAAAAAGAACAAAGCAGCTTTTGCTCAAACTTCGTCAACAAACGCTGTAAACTCAAAGGACTTAGCATATTTTGCTAAGAAAGATGCTGGAAAGTGGAAGCCAAGGAAGCCCTTTCGCACCAATGAAAGATCTGCACCAGCTTCTCCAGCAAAGGAGGTTGCTACAACCTCAAGCTTACAGCCAGAAGATCTCAGGATTAGTGAGCTCGAAGAGCAGATGAGAAAGCTTCAAAGCTTATGCTAGAAGCAAAAGCAGAAAAGGAAGCCAAAGAAGCTAAGCTCACATCCTCCTCTCGATCAGCTGAAAGAAAGTCAAGGACGTGCTTTGAATGTAATTCACCAGATCACCTAAAGCACGGATGTCCTAGGGTGAGCCAAGAGGAAAAAGAACGTCTCAAACAAAAGTTTGAGAGGAGAGCCGTCAAAGCAGTCACCGGAGCACTGTTGACCAGGATAGAGGTGCCCGATATTCCTGACAATGATGAGGAATACTATTCATCAAAAGAGGATGATGAGGAGGCCATGCTGGTCCTTATGGCGGACATAATTGATGATCAGGATGCTGAAGCTGAGCAGAATGCTGAATCGGCTCTAGTAGTTGATGCTCAGGAGGTAAATCCTACTAGCACTTCAATTTTAGCAATCATGCATCAATCGGAGGATTCTTCTTTAGATTCTGAGGATGATTATCTCACTATGCTCTCACTAGAATTTTTAAAATTGTGCGATACAAAAAATGCTATTGTGGGAGAGAATTCCTCACTGAAACTCAAAGTTACATCTCTGACCGAGGAAGTCGAAAGACTAAGGTCTGATAGTGAGGGACTTTTGAAACTAAAAAATGATTACTCCAAACATGCTGATAATTTTCAAAATATTGAAAAGGAGAATCTGGCTTTGAAGAACAAACCTAAGGAGGATTGCATTTGTGCTTACACATCCAGCAAGGCAGTTCTAAGTGTCATTGTTAGCCAATAGAGAAAACATTCTGATAAATCAGGATTGGGTCTTGGTTGTGTTGAAGCCGTAGGAAAATCCTCTAAGGAAGCTTTGAGTAGAAATGCTGAATTTTCTAAGCAGAAAAAGATTTCATTCGTTTCTGCTGGAAAGTTCAATGCTAAGGAAAAATTTAATGAGAAGACAATTGCTGAGTCGTTAACTGCTAAGAAGAAAGATTGGCTTAGAAAGCATGCATATCCTGGATTTCAGCAGAGTACCCAGAGAATGCCTGCTAAGCCACACTCAACAGTGTCTATGATGAATGCTGAGCATTGTGCATCCAATGCTAGGATAGCAAATCCTACATTCAATAGGGGTAAGCATGTTGCATACCATGCTGTAAGACCACACTATCATAAGTTCACACCACATAGGAGGAACACCTATGTGACGTCTGAGTCCAATCTTTTACCTTTTAAAAGGACTATGAAGGCTAAGCACACTACTCCACCTCGTTCAAATTATGCAAAGTTTGCTTATCCAACTAAGGCAGAAAAGGGTGCTAAGAGTGATGTCAAGAAGAAAATCTTGAAGATCACTAAGATGTGTGTTCCAAAAGGAACCATAATCCATACTAATCCTACAGGACCCGATGCTAAGCGGGTACCTAAACAAAATTGTTAATTTTTGCAGTAACAGGATCCAAGAGCTAAGACATCAGGCATGTCAAATGAATGGATCCTAGATAGTGGCTACTCAGGCCACATGACGGGGCGAAAAGAGTTATTCTCATAACTTCAAAGAGTTTGTGGCCCCACAATCATGTTTGGTGATGTTGGTCCCGAAATATCAGAGTCGTCGTGTTGATAACTTAACACGAAATGCAGCGGAATAGTTTTATATCTCTTGCACTTATCGTTGTTTTTCAAAAGTTAGCTAGCTCAAGTTATGTCTTATGTTTGTGTTCAGATATACTCTAGCAACTCTGTTGCTAGGTTTCAAAACAATCTTGGAACAGTAATATAATAAAACAATAAATGATACCAAATTTTATAGTGGTTTGATCCAAATGATCTACGTCCACTCCTTAGCCGAAACGCTAAGAATTCCACTAGAAAAGTATACAGATTACAAGGATTCGCTTTTCCAGTTAAGTAGGCAGTGAGCTTTCGGCCTGGCTACTTGACAGCTATCCTCTGTTGATCTGAACTTCTCCAATAAGGTTTGGCTGGGTCAAGGGCACACCTTCGAAACTCCTGCCTTGCCTATGGTGAAAGTTTTAGAGTCACTTCCTGACTTTTCTTGAATGCGGCTAAACGCCCGTCTTAGTCTTTGACCTTTTCAAGTGTTCGACTGTTGGATTCTTTCTGAAAAGAAAGGAATCCCAATGATTGAACTATTCTTGTCTTGTGATCAAGAATAACTTCAATGAAGTGTCAGTTTATCAAATGAGCGACACTTCTGGTTGTTGAGAGTTTTTGAATGTACTTTCACGCGGCTCTCAACAGACTACTTTTTGTTTTTCACTTTGTCAAAGAAATCTCTTGCTTGAGTGTTCGTGAGTGAAAACAGTTAGTCGTTGAAGTAAGTAGTTTTTTTAAGTAGTCAAGTTGTTCTTTTTATAGGTGGAGATTCAAACTTTGAATCTCCTTATCCGTTAGACTCAACGGCTCCTTGATCCGAAAGAGCTTTGTCTGTGACATTCACTTTTGTTTTTGACTTGTACTTTCCTAGCCACTTCGGGAAAGTCTTATCCTTTTGCGTGAGCTTTTTGTCAGAGTCACAGTCCAGCTTCAAATTTGATTTTTTTGCTTTGCTAAGCTAGAATCTGCTAAAATATATTCCTTGTGATCCTTTGACTTCCGTTGTTTGCGATTCTTTATTCATTCCTGAAAGGTCCGAATGCTAACTCCTTAGCATTCTGTCTAGCGAGCGTTCAGCCATTTGCTAGTGATCCTTTGTTGGCTTGCTTCTCTAGCAGTTTGTAAGTTGAATGCTGATATCATCTGCTTTGTGTCTGCTAGGGATTCTTCTCAGCACACTAGTCTATTACAACTCAATGTACAACTTATACAGGACTTTACAAAGTGTGCTAGACTCTCTAGATTTCGGCAAATGATCGACCAACTAAATAAGGTTTGATCCAACAAAACCTTTTACAAAAAAGTCCTAAGGGAGATTTTAGGGATAATTTCCCAACAATTTCCCCCTTTTTGGTGCGATCAAAGCTTACTAACATTTGCTGACCATAAGTGGAAGAATATCTGTGTTTTACAAGTCTATGCTATTCTATCAATCTGACACAGAGTTTTTCCAACTAGGTTCAAGCAACAGAAATGTTGAAGTAAAATTCCCCCTCAACAGGTGCTGGGGAATATTTCTCGATTAAATATAAGTAAATGTTTGCATAAAAGTAATATGCTAGAAATTCTAGCATCCATCAAGTCAGCAAGCATTCATCAATCAAAATGTTATTCTTCATGTCCACATGCAAGTTTGTTGACTACACCAGAGGTGTAAACCAACTAGAACACACCAATAAAAATCAGGGGTGGACAAAGAGAATTTTTCTAAGTCTGATCCAATTTTATATATGATATTGCAAGTTTAAATACAAATTGGATTCAGGCAGTGAAGGAAAAAAAATTGGACCTTGTCGTTCATGAGCCGGGTGCTGGTTTCTCCTTTTCACTGTCCGCTGAATTCGATGAGTTACTCTTCTGGATATCAGCAAATTTCTCCATGGTGAACTTCATGAAGTTCTCAAGAAGATTTGCTCCTGTTTCTCTTTCAGCAGCCTCACGCTCCAGTTCATGAGCCAGCTTCTCCTGCTCTATTGCAATCTTTTGCAGTTGAAGTTCATGTTTCTTTCTTTGTAGTTCTAATTTAGCTTCTAGTTCTTTTCTTCTTGACTCCTCCTTCACTTCTTCTTCTTTTCTCCTTAATTCCTCTGTCCTTGCGGCTAACTCCTTGATAAGCTCATATTTATACTCACTTATCTATATTTTTCTCCATTGTTTCAAGTGTTTTACATTATATTTTTACTTATTTCTGTGCACGAGTCTACTTTAGAGGGTGTTATGCCTTTGATGGGTGAATTTTGCAGGTTTTAGGCCAAATTCATTGGAAACCAGTACCGAAAGCAGATGATGTTCAAAGGAACAGTGACGACTTCTTCCATAGATCGAATCTGAGCTAATGGAACACATGGATGGAAATATCTTTGAGTTAGCTTTCCAACGCAACTGGAATCGGGTCAATCGGAGTTCGGGAGAGGAAGTTTTGGCCAAAACCGTGAGACTGCGCAGACAGATGTTTTTGTGTCGAGAGACAGGGTTTGTGTCGACCGAAACAGAGGTCAAAACATTCCTGTCGACCGACAGGATTTATTTCGATCGACACAGAAGCCCGAAAAAGCTATTTTGGGCCTGTTTTGGCAGTTTTTGCTATTTTTACCCAATACTCAAATTAGGTCTTTTCCCCCCTCTATAAATATGAACTCTTAGGCACGAAAATACATCTTTACATCTTCTCTTTTCTCTATTTTGCTGAATACATTGGAGTTTTTCAAGACATTGAAGGTTCCTATTTTATTTGTAAGTTCATTAATAATATGTTTCTTTATTTTCTAGTCATGATTTGTGGCTAGAACCCTACACAGGTTCTAGGGTTATGATTTCTTTTCTGATGCATGTCTAATTGATATCAACTCATATAGCATGGATTAATTCTCTGATTTAATTTTATAATCTAAATTAAAAGAAGGACCGAGAGGTGAATTGAGATCTAGGTTTATAGTTAATAATTGATGGATCGAGAGATGAAAATTATTAACAGGAAGAGAGAATTAATTGTGTTTGTTTTCTGTCTC
>JAPKLW010000352.1:292036-394869 GCA_026898455.1 Plectranthus barbatus
TCTAGCCGAGACTTTATTCATTAGCAGAGATCTCACTTACTAGCAGATGGAATGACGATCTTTAGCGTATGCTTCTCTCCAAGCGTCGATTACTTTTTCCAAGAAACATTTTGACCGATCTGACGTGGCGTCTGTCCATTCGTTGTGTAACAGATGATCATTAACTCTGAATCGAATCGATTCTTATGAAAAGAATTATGATTCTTCCCTTATAAATACCCTTCTTGTGTGTATCTTTATCATCACAAGAACTCTTTTCTGAGCATTTTTCCTTTGTCTCGTTCAGAAAATTTTTCAAGAAAATCGATTCTTCTGGTCAATCCTTGGAATTGCGCCAAAACCAGATCCTTCATGAGGCTGGTTTAAACTCTCTGTATGATAACAATCCAAGAGTGGCAGAGATCGTCATGTCGAAGTTGAATCGAAGTGGATTGACCCAATTCGTCACTGCTACTTCAAAACGTTTCCAAGGCGATGTTCTTCGAGAATTCATCGATGACTGTTCTGTGGAGGGAGAGGGCATTTATGGTTCCTTCCGCGGCAAGCTCATTTATTGGTCACCGGATGTCTTTTCTCGTCGATTCGGCCTTCCCAGAGGTCCTGGGTCTGTCTTCGACTACCGTGTGATAGACATTGCCCCTGAATGGTCAGCGTGGCAGAAATGGAGACGAACTCCTTCGTCTGAATTTTCCCTTTCTGTCTCAGCATACGATCTGCGCACTCCTTATTGGGTGCTCTTCTGTGTTGCTAACAATATGTTGATGGGAGAGGACCGAGATGACACTTTCTTCTCAAAAGAAACGTGGCAGATCATGATGTCCATTGACGATGGAGTCGAGGTAGATTGGGCAAAATATATCCATAATAGCGTTCGAGACTGTGTCCAATATTACCCGGCAGTGCCTCTACTGAATGGAATGCAGTTTAGTTGGCTGCTGGAGCAGAGTTTTCCTCGGATAGCAGAAGGACCATCGAATCTTGTAGCTACGGACTTCTTCCCGTTTAAGCCTCCTTCCCCCTAGAATAGCGATCATGTTGTTGTTTTCAATTTTCTTATCTTCCTTTGTAATGACATCTGTCAATGAATGAAAGGATGTATGAAGACTGCACAACAATTTTTGTTATCTGATATTTGTTAACAAAATCTTCAAACAAGTTCTGCTCAGCATTTTCAATATTTGCAGATAGCTATGATGAATATTCCTCAGCAGTTGTAATCATCTTCCAGAATACTTAACGATGTCTTCAAGAAATCCAAGAAATAAGGATAAGAATAACATCTCTTTCGATACTCTGTCTCTGATATGCTTGCATTAGTGTCTCAGCAAACTGTCTTGTGAATGTGTTGAGTTTTTGTAGCAAACCTCCTGTGTCTGATGTAAGCTACCATTTTCCACACAAGGTCATCAAGTGCTATCATTTAAGACGGTAGATTTCTGTCTTAATCGAAGGATTTGGGTTATCCTTTGGTGTCTTCTTTAAGCATTCGTGGAAGAGAACGCCATAATACTCAGGTAGGTCGACTTGCCGTAAGTAGCCTTATTAAGACAGGTGGCGTTTCCCCCTTTGTCGAGCCTCCTCGACTTCCACTCTTATGAGTTTTGAATTCACTAGATAAGACACTTTTGGGAGAGTGTTCCCACTATGGATAGAGCCATGATCTTGCTATAAATAACATCTCACTTGTTTTCTTGAACTTCATTTTTTTTTTCACTCCACTTAGCATAGCGTTTTCTTCTTCACTTGTTTCAAAATGCATCATATTACCATTGCTCCAAGTGATTTACCTGTAACTCGCAACCAGATTCTTCATGAATCAGGGTTGTATTTTGAGTATGGAAGCAACTGTCGTGTTGCAAACTTTGTTATGGGAGCTCTTCATGAGAGTTGCCTAACCCAATTTCTGATGACCAACACGTTATCAGAAACGAGCTCTTCAGAGCTTTATCTTCAAGTGTCAAACCACTGATGACGCCATTTGGGGTTGCTTTGACAATCAAGTGGTTTGTTGGACTCCGGCCTTCTTCTCTCAAAAGTTTGGCCTTTTTCGGGGTCCCACTCGCGTTATGGATGTCTACCGCCATATGACTGCTCCAGAGTTCGACTACTGGGATAAGTGGAGGCAGTCCGACATCTATGACTTTTCACCAACTCCATCATGCCTGGAGTTGAAAGAAGAGTATAGAGTCATTTTTGACATTGTTAGCAATGTCACTTTTGGAGTCCCTGCTGACAACTATGTATTCAATCCAAGGATTTGGAGGGCCATGATGGCCATTGATTCGGAGATGAAGAACGTTGATTGGTCGGAGTTCTTCTTTGATGGGGTGAAGAGATGCATCGATCTCTTTCCTCAGTTTCCTCTGCCAACTGCCATGCAGCTGAGTTGGTTGCTTGAGCAGACGTTCCCTCATCTTGTTTCCGAAGGTATCCCTTTGATGGGATTCGACTTCTATCCCTTGAGGGCTCACTTTCCTAACTCGGGTTGAAGACTGTTCTGAGCTCTCCTCCTTTTGACGTCCATATAAACCATTGTTAGATTTGTAGCAACAAAATGGTGTAGTGGATGATGTATTTGATCTTTCTTCTTAGATGAGACGTGTAACTTTTGAAATCTGTTGTTCTTTTGTTTAATGAATATGCTGAAGTAGATCTTTTCTTCAAATCCTCCGTCGTATAGACTCTCTTCAATTGTTTTCATGACATTTTTCAGCATTTCATAATGTCAAGATATTTTCAGCAGACAGAAATAATAACATCCAGAATGTGATATATATCAAACTTCAAGAGTATCCACATAGAAAGAATGAGAGTTAGGACTCATTCATCCACAACTTCATCTAATTCCATCAAACCAAGCTTCAAACATAATTATTTAAATCTGGCTTCTGGAAGTGGTTTTGTGAATATATCAGCTATCTGATCTTCGGTGTATATGTAACGAACATCGATATCTTTCTTCTCCTGATGATCTAGTATGAAGTGATGACGAATATCGATATGCTTGGTCCGAGAGTGATGAACAGGATTTTTTGTGATACACATAGCACTATTGTTGTCGCAGTAGATAGGCACACATTCGGGAGGGATCCCGTAATCTTGCAATTGTTGTCTTATCCAGAGAATTTGCGAACAACAGCTAGCAGCAGCCACATACTCTGCTTCAGTGGTGGATGTAGCAACAGAGTGTTGCTTTTTGCTGAACTCGCTAATGAGCTTGTGTCCCAGAAATTGACACGTGCCACTCGTGCTTTTCCTGTCGATCTTGCATCCTCTAAAATCAGAGTCCGAGTATCCACTCAGAGCAAGACTGTCTTCTCTAGGATACCAAATTCTGAGACCTTCTGTGCACTTCAAATAGCAAACAATCCGCTTAGTAGTGTCTGTATGTGCCTTCTTAGGATTGTCTTGATATCTAGCACATAACCCGACGACATAAGATATATCAGGTCTGCTGGCGGTGGGATATAAGAGTGAACCTATAATTCCTCTGTAAAGAGTAGGATTCACATCACCTTCTTCCCTTTCAAGTGCGGCAATACATGTTGTACTTATTGGAATCCGTAGACTCTTTGTCTTCTTGGGGCAGTAATTCGCAATCAAATCGCAAATATACTTCTTCTGATGAATGAAAATCCCTTCTCTGGATTGTTGAACTTGTAATCCGAGAAAGTAGGACATCTTTCCCATCATACTCATCTGGAAGTTGCTGGTCATGAGCTTTGAAAACTTGTCACATAACTCTTGATTTCTAGAACCAAAAATGATGTCATCTACGTATATTTACACCAGCAAAATATCTCCTTGGTCTTCAATGCGAAAGAGGGTTTGATCAATTCTCCCTTTCTGAAAACCATTCTTCAACAAGAATTTTGAAAGAGTTCCATACCAAGCTCTCGGTGCTTGTTTCAATCCATAGAGAGCCTTCTTAAGTCTGTATACTTGATTGCCGTGTTCGAACCCTGGTGGTTGCTCGACATAGACTTCTTCCTTCAGCTCACCATTTAGAAAGGCACTTTTCACATCCATCTGCATTACGTCGAACTCATGATGTGCAGCATATGCGAGGAATAAATGAATGGCCTCCAGCCTTGCTACCGGAGCAAATATTTCGTCATAATCTATCCCTTCGCATTGCCTGTAGCCTTTAGCTACGAGTCTCGCCTTATTTCTGACAACCGTGCCAGACTCATCTTTCTTGTTTTTGAATACCCATTTCGTGCCAATAACATTTTGATGTTCGGGTCTGTCTACTAGCTTCCACACATTGTTTCGTGTGAATTCTGCTAGTTCTTCATGCATAGCGTTCACCCAATCCGGATCTAGTAGAGCGTCTTTGATCTTTTTGGGTTCTTCGCTGGAGATATAGCATGCTAACATAGCGTTGCCTTGTCTTGTCATCATAGGATTATTGATATTGCCTATGACATCTTCAGGAGGGTGGGCACGCAACCATGTTGGTCTGATAGTTCTGATCATATTTCCTTCCCTTGCGGGGCCATCATTTTGTACATTATTTTTCATAGTATCCTCCTGGTGTTCAGCATCTGGATTATCTTCCGCAGGAATAACTTCCACAGGATTTCCTGGAACAGGAACTTCTTCAGCAGTGTCTTCGGCAACTGGAATCTCAGCAGTGCCTACAACACTATCTTCCACAGGAGCTTCGTCAGCAGCCTCTTCAGCAGGTGGAATCTCAGTAGCGCCTCTGCCAAGATCTTCATGAGTTTCCGTCCCTTCCCCGAAGGGAATGTCCTTGGTAGTCTCTTCCTCTTCATCGTCAAGCACTTCTAGAATAACTGATTTGGTTAAGATGTTTGTAGGTTTAGCCTCAGCATGATCATTAGCATCACTGGCCTGGTCAGCAGTTTGATCCCCTGCTGTGTGCGTCTTGTTTGAATTGCAGTCATTCATAGACTTAGTTGGATCAATACTCATATTCTCGAAAGAATTTAGAAGTGTTTGATCATTGACATCATTAGTCTCATGAATGCTATCCTTTCTTCCTTTATTTTCACTGCGCACTGAGGTAGACTCATAAAAAATAACATTGCATGTTATTTCCACAATGCCAGTAATCTTATTTAATACCCTATAACCTTTATGAGTAGGATGTCCATAACCAAGAAGTACACCCTCGTCAGACTTAGGTGAGAAGGTATTAAGTTTAGATTTACCGTTATTGTGAATATAACATGTAGAACCAAATGCACGTAGATGAGTTATCTAGGGCTTACGACCGTGGTACACTTCATAGGGAGTCTTGTTGAATCTTCTTGTGATAGCACTCCTATTCTGTGTGTAACAGGCCGTCATGACTGCCTCACCCCAGTATTTAGCAGGAAGTTTGGAATCTGCTAGCATTGAGCGAACGGCTTCCTTCAGTGTCCGATTCCTCCTTTCTACTAAACCATTCTGCTGAGGAGTCCTTGCTGTAGATTTTTCGTGTGATATTCCAGCTTCAGCACAGAAATCCATCAGCACTCCACTACAGAATTCTGTTCCATTGTCAGATCGAATTCGCTTCACATTAACTTCTTTACTGTTTTGCTCCTTGAGAATCAGTTCTGGCAGAATAAGCTTCACTTCGTCCTTTGTCTTTAATAGACGTACCCATGTGTACCTGGAGAAATCATCAACCACCACTAGTGTATATAGACGTTTACTTACAGTGGGTGGTGTGACTGGACCAAAAAGATCCATATGAAGTAATTCCAGAATCCTTTGTGATGTCTCCTTTTCAGGATTTGTTTTGAAGGATGATTTGGTCTGCTTTCCCTGTTGACATGATTTGCATATTCCTTCTTTGCGGAAAGTCTTATTTGGTAGACCTATAACAAGCTTATTTTTGGCAAGATGGTTAATAGTTTTGAAATTTAAATGATTGAACCTCTTATGCCATAGCCATGTTGTTTCCTCCTTATTGAGAGCTAAAAAGCAGGAATGTTGTTGATCGCTTAGCCAATCAACAATATACAATCCACCCTTGCGGATGCCTCGTAGTTTTACTTCTCCTGAAATAGCATCAGCAATAGTACAAGCAGTATTCATAAAAGATACGATATACCCATTTTCACATAATTGACTTATGCTGAGTAGATTATGCTTCAGATTGGAGACGAGTGCTACGTTGATGATTCTTAATCCGTTCCTTTCAATGCATCCTTGTCCAATAACTTCTCCTTCACTGTTGTCTCCGAACTTGACTTTTGGACCGTTGAATAGTCTTCTTATGTCTGAGAATAATTCTTCGTTCCCAGTCATATGAGCAGAGCAACCGCTGTCCAGGACCCATTCATTGGATATGCACGTTCCCGTAGTTCTGGAGTCCTGTTCCTGCAAGTAAATCAAGTGGATTTCGGTACCCGTTTAGTGTCGGGTCCTGCAGGATTAGCGTGAAGCATAGTTCCTTTCGGAACCCACATCATAGTGATTTTTAAGACTTTTGTCTTGGTTTCACTATTTACCACTTTCTTGACCTTAGGCTTAGAATTTTTAACATTTCTATTTCTAGGTGAATGAATGTACTTAGCCGTCCTTGCCCTTGGAAATGAATGTGGAATGAGCTCAGGCTTTGCATGGACATTTCTTCTATGCATTGTATTCTGCTGGTAGATAGATCTCACAGCATTGTACTGTGCAGGCCTTCTCTGATGAAAATTAGGATGTACTATCCTTGTGTTGAAATCAGAACGCTTAGTACTCCTTGAGTTTTCTGAGTAAGGTTTAGTGTATGCTCTTGGATTCCTCTGCTGAGGTCTATCAAATACTTGGATTCTTCTGCTGAGGCTTAGAGTTGCGTCCAGTATTTATCCTTGGGATCCTCTGCTGAGATCCAGCAGATGAACTATTGGCTATCTTTGATATAGACCTCTGCTGAGCTCCAACGGGCCCATTCTGCTGGAGTCTATTCTTTGGTTTAGCTATTGGCTTAGCAGACAAAGTTTTAGTAGAAACTACTCCTTTACCTTTTTCAGCAGAGCTAAGTCCAGCAGATACAAACAAAATCGGATTCTGTTTAAAAGAATTATCATTGGGTTTTGACATTCTTTTTGATGATTCGCATCCAAGTCCAGACTTATCATAGTGACGTCTTTGACTACTTACAAGGGCATTGAGGGCAGCCCTGCTGGATGCGTACATGCAAACACAGTCCTCTTTGGGTTTATTTTTTAATGCATGATTCTCTTTTTCTAAAGTTTGAAATTTTTCTGACAAATGAGAGAAATCTGCTTTTAATTTTGAGAGTTCTTCACTTTCTAACATCAGTCTCTCGACTTCCTCGGTTAAATTTGTAATTTGATGTTTTAGTGAGGCATTTTCCCCAACAATTTCATTTTTGATCTCATACATTTTTGCAAATTCTATTGATAACTGTACTAAGTAGTCTTCTTCGGAATCGAAATGTGATTCCTCCGATTTGTCTATGATTTGATTGCTAGATGAATTTGTTGATAATACCTCTGTTTCCTCAGCAGCGAGAGCTGATTCATTGGTTTCCTCAGCATCGTTGTCCGCATCAGCAAACTGATCTTCAGTGATGTTTGCCATCAACACGAACAATGCTTCTTCGCTATCTTCTTCTTCTGAAGAACAGTAAAACTCTTCCTCATCAGCAATCTCTGTCCTGGTCAGCAACTCCTTGGTTACGGCTTTAGCAGCGCGTCTTTCAAATCGTTGCTTCAGGCGATCTCGTTCTTCTTTGCTGACCTTCGGGCAATCATGCTTCAAGTGATCTGGAGAGCCACATTCAAAACAAGTTCTAATTTTTCGCTCTACTGAGCGGTTAGATGTTGATGACGGGATCTCTTTCGCCTCCTTTTCAACTTTTGCTTCATTCAGCATCCTCTGCATCTTCTTCATTTGTTCTTCCAGTTCATTGATCTTTAGATCAATTGCTTGTGTACCTGTACTGGAAGTACCTTCTTTCGAGGGTGATGCTGGAGTAGGTCTTTCTGGTTTGTAGAAGGGCCTTTTTGTCTTGAATTTGCTGTAGTCCTTCTTAGCGAAGTACGCTAAGTCCTCAGTGTTCCCAACATAATTTGAAGCGGCTTGTGTTACAGCTGTTTCATTTTTCTTCGACTGCTGTATGATAAATTCGTGAGCTTTAAGTTGAGCAAATACCTCAGACGTAGTCATGCTGTTGAGATCTTTTTCACTCAAACTTGTTACTTTTGCGAACCAGTCATCTCTTGGATATAGTTTGGAAATGATTTTATTGTTCATCTCTCCATTGTCATACTTCTTTCCAAGACTCTTGAGTTCTCCAATTATTGTGTTGAAGCGTTCCTCCATGATTTGAATGGTTTCTCCTGCACACATAGAGAAGGATTCGTATTTGTCTACAGCTACCTGTAGTTTGTTGCATTTCATTTGATCCGTCTCCTGAGACGACTCGCACACGTAGTCCCACATTTCCTTAGCAGTTTCAAAATCAAGGGCCTTTTCTTTCATCAGCTTTGGAAGAGAATCAAGAATTAGTTTTTTTGCCACGTGTTCTAGTTGAGCTCTTTTTTTGTCTTCGCTTGTGTATTCATCAAATGGTTTAGGAACCATTTCGGGTCTTGGAGGTCTTGGTTCTCCTTCAGCAGCACCTTCAACACGCCCTTGTCCTATAAAGGTGTTAGCTTTCATAATCTGAATAGGACCTCTTACCAGTACATCCGCCATCTCAGGATGTATGCTCTGAAGTTGTATGAGAGCCATCTTCTTCCAGGATGAAAAGTTCTCTCTGTCATACTGTCCAAGGGAATGGTTCATCATTTTGAATGCTCCTTGAATGGTTTCCTGAGCTGAGTAGATAAAATAGAAATAAAAGTCCAGGGAAAATGATAGATCTGGTCACAGGTGACTCAGAAACGGAGAGTCTGGTATGTCCTCCGCTCTGATACCACTTGTTGGTCCCGAAATATCAGAGTCGTCGTGTTGATATCTTAACACGAAATGCAGCGGAATAGTTTTATATCTCTTGCACTTATCGTTGTTTTTCAAAAGTTAGCTAGCTCAAGTTATGTCTTAAGTTTGTGTTCAGATATACTCTAGCAACTCTGTTGCTAGGTTTCAAAACAATCTTGGAACAGTACTATAATAAAACAATAAATGACACCAAATTTTATAGTGGTTTGATCCAAATGATCTACGTCCACTCTTTAGCCGAAACGCTAAGAATTCCACTAGAAAAGTATACAGATTACAAGGATTCGCCTTTCCAGTTAAGTAGGCAGTGAGCTTTCGGCAAGGCTACTTAACAGCTATCCTCCGTTGATCTGAACTTCTTCGATAAGGTTTGGCTGGGTCAAGGGCACACCTTCGAAACTCCTGCCTTGCCTATGGTGAATGTTTTAGAGTCACTTCCTGACTTTTCTTGAATGTGGCTAAACGCCCGTCTTAGTCTTCGACCTTTTCAGGTGTTCGACTGTTGGATTCTTTCTGAAAAGAAAGGAATCCCAATTGTTGGTCCCGGTTTTTCAGAGTTTAAGCGATACGCAGCGGAAATAATATAAAGTTAATTGATTTCTTTGCATGCTACTTGCACACAGCTGACGACTGGCACCTGGTCAGCTGGTGCTGGTTACTAAGTATGCAGCTGACAACTGGTCAGCTGGTGATTCAACACTTAGAATATTTTAGCCAAGTTTGCACAGTTATACCAGTTTCAGAACATACACCAGCACTTGAGTGCTGGGTTTTAAATCAGAATGTAATGCAGAAAACTGATAAATGACAAAAGGATTTATAGTGGTTCGATCAATCGATCTACGTCCACTCTCCAGTCGAAGCACTGGAAATTTCACTATGAGCAATCGGTTACAGGTTGCCTACGATCTATCTCTAGCTGGTGAATGCCTTGTCCACCAGTTCACTAGATCAACCGCTCCCGGTCCTGGTTTCCTCTTCAGCTCTCTTCTGCTGATGGAGTGCGAGCACGTCACTTCAACCTCCACAGCGATTTGGGTGTTTAGTTCTCCCAAGAACGTAACTCCTTTTGCGGCAAGGTTCGCCCGTAATAACTCAAGTGCTAGAATGCACAGGAGCTGCTGTGAACTTCCTCGAAGAGAAAGAACACCAAATGAGATCTCTAAACTTACAAGCGTAAAGCTTGAAGTCTCGTGTTTGAATAAATCAACACACGGAAAGCTTTTTGAAAAGCCTCGAAATAACTTGCAGTAATTTCGGTGGTTGAGCAGAGATATCTGAGTATTCAATGTGTCAACCGAGCTTCTAGCGAGAGAGAGAGAGTGCCAGAGTAAGAGCTTTGAATGTTGGTAGTTGCGACGTATTTATAGCCGCAGGAACCGATTCAAACTTTCTAGCCGTTTGGACGCATCCGGAAAGGTGTCAGACCTCGGATGTCCTTCTGACGGCGGCAGGTATGTTTTTCCGGAAGGAACCATACCTTAGACCGCTTTATCTGACACAGATCTCTTTTTGTCAGAACGGCTCTCTCTGTCAGTCCGAGGAATAAGATTGGTGTCTTGTGACTGATAGACTTTAAGTTATCCTTCCTTAAAGTCATCCTTTGTCAGTCGATTCCTCAGAGCATCTTCTTTTTGTCTCTACGGCGCTGGGAGAGAGAATCTGGAATTCTGCTGGTAACATCCAACTGGTAGATCATTCTGGTGATCTTGTGCTGGCAGTCTCTACTGGTGACTTGCCCTGGCATCATCAAAGTCTACCAAATCTCTAGATGTTAACACTTCTCGGAATCTCCCATGACTGGTGAAATCACCGCTGGTGAATATTGCAAGTAGGAACACGTATTCTCCTGGTAAGGTTTGTCAGCCGCCTGCTGATGAAACCCTTCCCAACTGGTGAACACTACCCAGTCATAAGCGCTACTCATGCTGATGAACAGTGTCAGCACGAGTCTTTGTCAGCCGCCTGCTGTAGAAGCTTTTCCCAACTGGTGAACAGTAGCCAGTGGTAAGTGCTTCTCATGCTGGTGAACAGTGTCAGCATGAGTCTTGATCAACTGCGACTTACAACTCAATAGACCTAAACAGGACTTTACATTTAAGACCAGATCTATGTAGAGACAACTGACGCTGGTAGGACTTAGGATTTGATCCACCAAAACTATAATCTAAGCAAGTAGGCTACTGGGAAAGGAAACCTTGGACAGATTTCCCAACAATTTCCCCCTTTTTGGTGCGATCAAAGCCTAACCAGCGAGCACTCAGCTGATGAGGAAAGGTTACAAGGGATTTCAGGGTTTTACAAGTGAAACCTATCAGATCTAAACCCATGAAATTACTTCCTCAACATCAGCTCTAACTAAAAAATCTTCCCCCTCAACCAAGGAAAGATATTGCTCGTTTAAAAATATAGAAATTAAGATCAGAGCAAATAAGCATGTAAATAAATTTAACATGCAAGATGAGTGCTGGTGCTGATTACACTGGATGTGTAAATTCAGCTGGTAAGTAAAAACTTAGACAATTGTTGGACAATAAGAGATTGTCATCAACTTGTCAGTTAATCATTCCATTAGGGATATAGCAATTACATGTACAATGAATGGTAACTGACTAGTCTAACAGATTTACTTACAAAAGAATAAAGAGACAAGACTATGGCTTAGAAGATGATCCTGGTGACTGAGTTCGACCACCGGTTAAGGACCTCAGGATCGCAGTAAGAGCAGCCATGTCTTCTTCTCTCTTCAGCCTCCATTCTGCAGCAATTCTTCTCTCTTCGGCTGTGAGGCGTCTCTCTTCCTCAGCAATTTTGGCCCTCTCCTCTTCAGCCCGTGCTCGCGCACTTTCCCCCTCTTGGATCCGCGCCAAAAAGGTGGTGACACCGGCGGTGACGGACTCCATTTGTTGCGTTACATCAGCTTGGAAAGTGGCGAAGCGCTGATCCATCCTGGCATCAATGTAAGCAAGGAGTTGCGCAGGAGGATGAATTTCAGAGATTGGCTGCGCTGAAACTTCAATGGAAGAGGAGGGCATATCAGGTACGGTAGGAGCCATTGCTGGTTCAGATTCAGCTGTTATCTCCGTTGGGGCTGGCTCCTCCGCTGGTACCGCTGCTGCAGCTGGTTCCTCCGCTGGTACCTTGGCTGCTGCTGGCTCCTCCGCGAGCACCGCGGCTGGTGCTGGCGGGCCTTGTACAAAAGCAGGTGGGGCTGTGAGATCCACCAGCTGCCAGTCCTCATGATAAGGGACAAGGTCGCCCAAAACCATAGGAACAGGGGGGACGGCAGTGGTCAGCCACCAACCTCGGGAGGGATCCTCCTCCACAATGTGGTCTACCAGCAGAGCGCTGGCAGCCATATAAAAGAAAATGGCAAAATATGGAGGGATCCGGGGGAGAGCGGTGAGGACCTTCAAGCGGCGGAGTGCGTAGATCAGCTGGTATCCACGGCTGGTGGGCTGGAACTGGAGGAATGGTAGCTTAACCATTTTTGGCCTAGGGAGGCCGGAAGTCCCAGTCAGCTGTCTGAATTCTGCAATTTTCTTCAAACGGCGCCTGATTCGCCTGGTAGACAGCTGCTGGTGCATTTCAGGATCAGAATCCATGAATGCATTTGCCCACGCCTCCTCTGATCTCCAGTAACCAAGCCCTAGCCTGGCATACAGAACAGCGCGCTTCTCTACTATCAGCTGGCGCTGGCATAGGTCGAAAATCCTCCACCTCCGGAACTCCAGACATAGTTCCGGATTCACCCTCCACAGTCTTCGGTAGCTGGTTATCATCTCGTCATTAACGGCATTCTCCACCTCCGCCGTGATGTTTTCAGCATACTCATAGAGAGTGGAATTGAAGTACTCCATCGGCTGCAGGGGCAGACACCAGTCATAAATCCTCGAAGCGTATACCGACTGGTGGGGGACTCCGCTGATGGGGATGATATTGAATGCTGATAGCTCAGGCACTCGTGAATTTTGAAATGCTATTGCCCCGCGGTGCTCCCACCGATGTACCCCTGACACACGCGATTGGAAGGTGTCTTCATCGATCAGCTGATGCTCGTGGATACAGAGCAAGTATGTCCTCCTTTCTGCGCGTACATGACGTGCTGGCGCTGGTCGTCCAGAAGATGTAGATGCTTCTGAAATTTGTGGACTACTGGCAGGACGACGAGCCTTATCTTCAAGGTCTGGGAACAGAACCCTTGGCTCCATCCTCTGCACCATGGAGTGATGAGTCACCTCCTCAGCTGGAGCAGCTGGCTCCTCAGCCCTTGGCTCCTCTGCATCCTCAGTATCTGAGCTTTCATCAGAGGAACTCGCCAGTTTTTCCGGGGTGGTCGCCCGCTCCTCAACTCCTCCAATGGCACCCCCGTGCGCGGCCAGTGGGACTTCAGCAGGCTCCTCCTCATCCTGGTACTTATCCACAAGGGATAGTACGTCTTCATCAGCACCCATGACCATCAGGCGCGTAAATGATTCTTCAGATAAGATCTGGCCTGGAGCTGGTGCTGGTGGCCTTGCACTTGTAGTTGGGGCAACTTCCCATTTGCCTTTGGCCACCTGGTGCACCTGCTCTGCCAGTTGCGCCTGACGTCTGGCCTCATGCTCAGCCTGCACCTTTGCAAAGGCTTCATCGCGGGCTGCCAGCTCAGCCTCTCTTTTACGCTGGTCGGCCAAGGCCTTTAGTCTGGCCTGAGCCTGCTTCTTCCTCACAACGGAAGCTTGTTGCTCCTTCTTCGCTTGCTCCACCAGCTTCTGAGCTCTGGTCTGAACCCTCTTTCGCTTCCGGGTCATCCTCTCTATGGTCTCCTCCTCTGTCAGTCCAAGAACGGACTTCTTGACTGGTATTGAGACCTTCCCTGACGAAGGGTCATAGGCAGCAGCTGGCTGGGGCTGCTGGCGCTGGTGGGTCTTGTGTTTCTTGCTTGAAGGGGGCCTGGGGGCTGGCACTTGTGCTGATGCTAATGTGCGAGGATGTATACCAGTTGCCTTCTCCACTGCATCTTCCATAGAGACGAATAAGGATTCGACCTCTAGCTTCCTTTTAAGCTCATCCTTGGCCGCAGCTGGCAGTGGGAGAGCCACAGCTGGCACTTCCTCCCATGTCTGTTCTGCATCTTCTTCAGAAACAGACTCTTCGGGGTCCACAGCCGTCTTCCCCTTCAGCCGGCGTGGCTTCTTGTAGTCGGGGACAGCCAGTTTCACCCTTGTAACTGGGATGAAATCTGATCCAACCAGTTGCTCCCCCTGGTCGACGTCGTCCCCCATCTCTACTTCCAGTATGTGGCTGATCCTCAGCCCGAATGACACCGCGTGAAGAAATTTTCCGTCAGTCTTCACGGTGACATTCCTCTCAACGTTCTCCAGCAGTCGGCCGAAGAAGAATTCGGCCCAGTTGCCCAGTATGCCGTCTGCCAGGGTGCACATGACAGAGAACTTTCTCAGGCTCAGTTCGGCGTACGAGCCGACCTCGCATTGTAGCATGCGCACTACAATGTCGCACACCATCTGCCAGAAATCTTCCATTTCTGACTTCTTCATCCCCGTTTTAAAAACGGTCACCTCCTCCCTTCTCCACTGCTCCCACCTCCGCTGGAACTCGACTGTATCATCCCTATGATACGTCGCCACTTCCTCTCCTTCATTCCTCATTCCAAAGATGTTGGCGAGGTACTCGGCGTCAACAGTGATAAGGTGTCCGAACACCGATGTGGTAAATGATTTCCGGTCATCAGCGATGACTGCTCGAGCGTAGAACTCGGCAACCAGATGTGGATGGAACGTCCTGGGAGTCGCCGTCAAATACGGGCGGAGCTGCTCATGATCTATCATCTCCATCAGCTCCGGGCCGTGGTGCTTCTCCGCCAGCTTGTCGTTCAGAATCTTCTCCTTCTGAACTTGGGCTGTTCGAATCTGAGCGTGAGAGAGGCGATGTCTGGTGGCTGCTTTATTCAGCGAGACGAGCTTGCTGAAAGGATAGGTATAGTCAATATCTTCTTCCTTCACGATGCCTGTAAAAGTAGGCATGTGGGCTTCGGCCAATGGCAAGTCTAGCTCCAAAGACTCAGTGGCAGAGGATGATTTATCATCAGCGGGGTTGGATGAGGATGCCATATTTTCAGGGAGTAAATGTTGGGAATTCTTAAGGAAGATGAATCAGAAAATATGTTCGGATTGTAAAGGAAACGTAAAGGTTTATCCGAGAAGGATGTCGGATATAAATACTAAGGCCATGCAGGAATAAACGACCGAGATGAATTCTCAGAAAGTGAGAATCAATGGTCATCAGCAGGGCCCGGTTCCCTGTGGCGACGTGGGCGGTCGTGCTGACGTGGGCAACTCCGTGTAGCTGACATGGCGCTCTCTGATTGGTCGCAAATGTGCTTTTGACCGCGCAGTCACTGTGCGCATTAAATGTGGCATTAAATGCCGCATTAAATTCTGAGATACGCACACGCAAGAGGATTTGAACAATCCCGCCATTTCTGTCACAGCTGGCACGACTCTTGGACTTCAAGAGATCGTCAGTTGAGAGCTAGGACTCAACTGGTCATCAGTAGACTACTTGGTCATCAGTAGTATATGCCAGTTGAACACTTCCCCCTGTCAGCATGGCCTCCTTACCAGTTGAAAACTGGTACTTACGACTGGCACTCGAGTACTTGGATGAATTGAGAGCTGGGACTCAATTCCATCAGTCGTAGGAAATTCGCCAGTTGTCTGCTGACAACTTGAAAGATTGAAAGAATTGAGAGCTTGGACTCAATTCATTCCGCATAATCTTCTCTTCACTTCTTCATCATTGCTTGGAATTTGGGAGCTGGGACCCAATTTGGCTTCTACTGATGGTGCATGACTGCTGGCAAATTCGAAATGAGAGCTGGGACTCATTTCCTTCGTTGTTTATGGAATAAGTTCTGCCAGTAGGTACCATCTGTGGTTTTGAGCTACCACAAAGAAAAACATGAAGACTAAGAGCTTGGACTTAGTCTTAATCAGCATCCTTCAGAAAATCAAGAACAGAATGAGAGCTGGGACTCATTCTTCCTCAACATTAGGGCTCGCATCAATCTCCATAAGACCGAGTTTGATGCACAACTCCTTGAATCTTGCTTCTGGCAAAGGTTTGGTGAAGATATCAGCCAGTTGATCGTCAGTTCTGATGTACTCTACGCTGATATCCTTCTTCTCGACATGATCACGTATGAAGTGATGTCGGATGTCTATGTGCTTGGTCCTAGAGTGATGAACCGGATTCTTCGTTATGCACATAGCGCTGCTGTTGTCGCAATAGATGGGTACACAACCAGTGTCCACTTCATAGTCTTCCAGTTGTTGCTTGATCCAGAGAATTTGAGCACAGCAACTGGCAGCGGCAACATATTCAGCCTCAGTAGTAGATGTAGCAACTGAGTGTTGCTTCTTGCTAAACCAACTGATTAGTTTGTGTCCTAGAAACTGACACGTACCACTGGTGCTTTTTCTATCTATTCGACATCCAGCAAAATCTGAATCTGAATACCCAATGAGTGTAAGCTCATCATTCCTGGGGTACCATAAGCCAAGTGATTCAGTTCCTTTGAGGTATTTCACTATTCTCCTAGCAGCTTCCATGTGTGACTTCTTTGGATTGGCTTGATATCTGGCACACACTCCGACTGAGTATGAAATGTCGGGTCTGCTGGCTGTCAGATAGAGAAGTGATCCAATAATACCTCTGTAGCTGGAAGGATCAACTGATTCTCCTTCTTCATCAAGAAAGATCTGGCAACTGGTGCTCATCGGTATTCTGAGAGCCTTAGTCTTCTCGGGGCAATATTTCTGAATTAGGTCCTTGGCATACTTCCGCTGATTAATGAAAATCCCATCAGCTGACTGCTGGACCTGGAGTCCTAGGAAGTATGTTAATTTGCCCATCATACTCATCTGGAATGAGTTCTGCATCAGTTGAGAAAACTTCTCACAGAGAGACATATTCTTTGTCCCGAATATAATGTCATCGACATATATCTGCACCATTAGCATATCATCAGCATCCTTGATGATGAATAGAGTCCTGTCGATCTTCCCTTTCCTAAATCCATTACTGATTAGGAACTGTGACAGTGTTTCGTACCAAGCCCTGGGCGCCTGTTTCAATCCATACAGGGCCTTTCTCAGCTTGTACACTTTGGTGCCTATTTCAAAGTTTGGAGGTTGTTCGACATATACTTCCTCCTTTAGCTCGCCATTCAAGAAGGCGCTCTTCACGTCCATTTGGAATACCGTGAATCCATGATACGCTGCATACGCAAGGAACAGCCGTATTGCCTCCATTCTTGCAACTGGTGCGAAGGTCTCGTCGAAGTCGATGCCTTCACATTGCTTGTAACCCTTGGTGACTAAACGAGCTTTGTTTCTGATTACAATGCCATTCTCATCTCGCTTGTTCTTGAAAACCCACTTGGTGCCAATCACTGACTGATGTGATGGTCTCTCTACCAAGTCCCAAACATTGTTGCGAGTGAATTCCGCAAGTTCTTCTTGCATGGCATTGATCCAATCAGCAGATTGTAGCGCAACTCCTATGGAAGTAGGTTCCTCTTGAGAAATAAAGCAAGTCAGGAACGCGCTGCCGTGTCGAGTCTGAACAGAACCTTCTGGATTACCGAGAATAGCCTCGGATGGGTGATTTCTCAGCCATTTGGGAAGATGAGAATCTGCTGGCGTTGGTTCTTCTGTCCTGATGACTGGTACTTCCTGAACTTCACCAGTCGGAGCAGCAATAGCAACTGGTGGTTGACCTTCACCAGTCGGAACTTCCTCTTCGTCAGCATCACTCTCTGACTGATCTCCTGATCCTTCGGCAATAATTACACCGTCAGCTGGTGCATCCACTCCAGTTGGTTCATCAGCTATTTCTGGTTCGAAAATTCCAGACGGTATTCCCCCTGGATTATTGCCAGTTCCACTCAAGGAGATTGAGTGTAAGGTCTCAGCAAGATCATTTGCATCACCGACCCTCCCGGATTGCTGATGGGCAACCGAGGATACTGGTTGTGAAGATGATCCAGTCATAGGTCTAGTTAAACCAGTTGGTTGAGCATTGGAAGAATTCCTGCCCAACTGGTCAACGACATCATTGACCTCAGGAACATCTTCAGCCAGTTGTCGTAATGTCCTGCGCACTAAAGTAGCTTCATCAAAAACAACATTGCATGTTATTTCCACAAGCTTGGTGGTCTTGTTAAATACTCTATAGCCCTTGTGAGAGGGATGTCCATATCCAACAAGGACACCCTCATCAGCTTTAGGCGAAAAAGCATTTAACTTCGACTTACCATTATTATGGATATAACATGGTGAACCGAAAGCACGGAGATGAGCTATAGAAGGCTTACGACCAAAATAAACTTCGTAGGGAGTTTTCTGGAGTCTGTCGTTGATCTCGCTTCTATTCTGAGTATAGCAAGCCGTCACCAACGCTTCTCCCCAAAAGCTCTGTCCTAAGCTGGATTCTGCCAGCATGGACCGGACCGCTTCTTTCAGCATCCTGTTCCTACGTTCTGCCAGTCCATTCTGCTGCGGTTGCCTTGGTGCTGATCTTTCATGCTTAATGCCGGCTTCCGCGCAAAAATCCATCAGTAGACTGTTGCAGAATTCCGTCCCATTGTCTGACCGTATCCGCTTTACAGTAGCTTCTGTCTGTTTCTGTGCTTTGACAATCAAATCTGGAAGAATGACTTTCACTTCATCCTTGGATCTGAGAAGCTTTACCCATGTATAGCGCGAGTAGTCATCGACTACCACCAGCGAATAACGTCTTCCTCCAATGGTTTGAGGTGCTACTGGTCCAAAGAGGTCCATATGCAGTAACTTGAGTACCCGACTGGTACTGGGGCAGACTGGCGACTGGTTCTTGAAGGACTTCTTAGTTTGCTTGCCCTGCTGGCATGCTTTGCAAATCCCTTCCTTCTTGAATCCTCCCTTGGGAAGTCCTTCCACAAGATCATGATTGGCCAGGTAGTTGATAGTCCTGAAGTTCAGATGACTCAACCTCTTGTGCCACAGCCAGTTAGTTTCCATATTACTGGCGGCCACGAAGCATGAATCTGGCTTCCCACTCTGCCAGTCAACGGTATAAAGTCCTCCTTTCCGAATACCTCTCAGCTTGGTCTCGCCAGTCTTCTCATCCTTGATCTGGCACTCTGATTTCTCAAAGGTAATTGTATATCCATTGTCGCACAGCTGACTGATACTCAGGAGGTTGTGCTTGAGGTTGGTAACAAGGGATACATTTCTGATTCTGACATCGTCCTTCTCGATGCAGCCCCTGCTGATAACTCTGCCCTTGGAGTTATCACCAAAAATGACTGGAGGTCCCTTGACCTTGGTGAGTTCTGAGAACAAGAATTCTTCACCAGTCATATGAGCCGAGCAACCACTATCAATGATCCACTCGCTCGACCTCTGAAGCTGTGTTGCATGACCTAGTTCCTGCAAGAAATAAATGGAATTCATTTAGGTCCCTGATCATCTGCGGGTCCTGCAGGGTTAGATCGCTGGATAATTCCTTTCGGAATCCAGACTTGGGTGATTTTCAGCTCGGTTTTACCCTTGCTGACATCATCAGTAGCCTTTCCCTTCCTTTTGAAATAATGCATGAGATTGGTTTGGGAAGGTGTGGCTGTGTGTGTATCTCCTTTGGAAGTACGCTTCCGCTGAGAGCTTCGGAAATGTTTTTCCGGTTGTGTGTGTTGCCTTCGTGGTCTCTGGAAGTGTGGACCACCATGGCTAACCTTCACAGTCCTTTGAGAAAACTTGTGATTGGGCTCAGGCCTCCGATAGGTATTCCTCCTATCAGGTATTGTCCTTCTCTCAGAATTTTTCTGAGATTGGGATCCCTTATAAGTATGCTGGTGACTGGCATACTTATGAGGTTGTGCGTGGATTCCCTTGACAGCTGGTGCTGGCTGTTGGATTCCACTGGTAGCTGACGCTGACTTCATTGCCTTAGAATTATTCGGCTTAGTCTGCGTCTTAGGGTGTGCTGGCGTCCTGTCAGCAGAGGATTTTGCCAGTTGAGGATTTTGTCGTGATGACTCACCTATGTATCTGGTCTTATTATTCCTGTGCTGATCAGCCATACGGGATTGACTGGTTTTGCCAGCTGGTGCTGATGCATTTACCAGTTTCCCCTTACCCTTTTTAGCTGTGAGTTCGGGTTGGTTTATGCTCAAATCTTTTTCAAATCCCAACCCGGATTTATCAGTAGGCTTTCTCCAATGGGATAGAGCCTCTTCCAAATTCTTGGAGCCTTTATTGAAATGATTTATTCTATTTTCTTGCTCCAGAACAATCTTTTGAAAGTTATCTCTCTCAGTTTTTAAAATTTCAAAATTTTTGAGCAAATCTGAGTGAGTTTCTTTCAGAGTGGCTAACTCTACACCGAGTGACCTAGATTTTTCAATCTCATTGGTCAAAACAGAAATTTGGTTTTTCAGTGAGGTGTTTTCGCCAGCCAAGACATTCTTTATTTCATAAAATTTCAAAAATTCTAGTTGAAGAATGTCTATAGTGACAACCTCTGAGTCGGAGCAATGCAACTCAGCATCGTCTAGGATGCATGGAGACATGATGTGCAATGAGGGAACAGATTGTACCTGGTCGTCAGCAGCCAGTGCTTGTTCCTCCTCACTGTCAGCACATTCTTCATGTGCTTCCTCTCCAAAAGCTACCATCAGCGCCAGTAGCGCTTCCTCTTCTGATTCTTCATCTGACTTATACTCTCCATCATCATGGTCAGGTATATCAGGAACCTCTGTCCTTGTCAGCATCGCCTTGGCAACGGCCTTCGATGCACGCTCTTCAAAGAGCTTCTTCAATCTTTCCCGCTCTTCTCTATCCACTTGTGGACATTCAAATTTGAGATGGTCAGGGGATTGGCACTGATAACATGCGCGGGGAGCTCTCTTGACGAATTTTCCATCAGATGAGCTGAGAGAGGCTCCCTGTTTCGCCTTGGCTTTCTCGAGAAGAACAGCCAGTCTCTTCATTTGTTGCTCAAGATCTGCGATAGAGCTCTCGCTGCCTTTTGAGTTAGATCCCGATGGAGATGGGATCTCTTTCTGCTGGTTGTGCGGCCCAGCAGGTCTGTCAGTATGAAAAGGCTTCTTGTGCTTCCACTTGAAGTCTCTCTTGACGAAGTAGGCTTCGTCTTGTGTTTTGATGCTGGGAGATCCAACGGTCCGAATGGCTTCATTTTTGTTCACCATTTGGATATCCCATTCGTGTGCCTGGAGCTGAGCAAATAGCTCCTTGGGAGTCATCTTGGATAGATCCTTCTCCTTAAGAGATGTGGTCTTCACAAACCAGTCCTCCTTGGGCATCTTTGACAGGATCTTTGCATTGAGCTCTGCATTCGAGTATTCCTTGTCCAAGGACTTCAGCTCGCTGACTATGGCATAGAATCTAGCCTCCATCTCCTTGATGGTTTCACCAGTCAGCATCTGGAATGACTCGTACTTGTCCACCGCAACTTGCAACTTGTTGCGCTTCATCTGATCTGTCTCCGTACAGAGACTATCAAGGTAGTCCCAGACTGCCTTGGCGGTGTCATATTGGAGGGCTTCCTCCATCAGCGGCTCTGGAAGAGATGATAAGATCATATCGAGAGCAACGGAGTCCAGCTGATTCCGCCTCCTGTCTTCAGCGTTCCATTCTTCTGGGGGCTTTGGAATCTCAGCAGCTGGTTGATCTCCTAACTGGTGCCTCGTCTTGGTGATTTCGATCGGCCCTTTCTCCGGCACGTCTTTCATCTTCGGATGAACGCTTTTCAGCTGAATGAACGACCTTTTTTGCCATATATCATGCTTCTCCGGTTTGTAGTTCATCAGCTTCGGGACATTCATCTTGTGTACCTGAGCTAATCAACAGACAAAAAGAGTAGAGTGCAAGGAAACTTGGATCTCGGTCCTAAGCGACTCAGTGTACGACCAGTCTAGAAAGACCAACCGCGCCTGATAGCACTTGTTGGTCCCGGTTTTTCAGAGTTTAAGCGATACGCAACGGAAATAATATAAAGTTAATTGATTTCTTTGCACGCTACTTGCACACAGTTGACGACTGGCACCTGGTCAGCTGGTGCTGGTTACTAAGTATGCAGCTGACAACTGGTCAGCTGGTGATTCAACACTTAGAATATTTTAGCCAAGTTTGCACAGTTATACCAGTTTCAGAACATACACCAGCACTTGAGTGCTGGGTTTTAAATCAGAATGTAATGCAGAAAACTGATAAATGACAAAAGGATTTATAGTGGTTCGATCAATCGATCTACGTCCACTCTCCAGTCGAAGCACTGGAAATTTCACTATGAGCAATCGGTTACAGGTTGCCTACGATCTATCTCTAGCTGGTGAATGCCTTGTCCACCAGTTCACTAGATCAACCGCTCCCGGTCCTGGTTTCCTCTTCAGCTCTCTTCTGCTGATGGAGTGCGAGCACGTCACTTCAACCTCCACAGCGATTTGGGTGTTTAGTTCTCCCAAGAACGTAACTCCTTTTGCGGCAAGGTTCGCCCGTAATAACTCAAGTGCTAGAATGCACAGGAGCTGCTGTGAACTTCCTCGAAGAGAAAGAACACCAAATGAGATCTCTAAACTTACAAGCTTAAAGCTTGAAGTCTCGTGTTTGAATAAATCAACACACGGAAAGCTTTTTGAAAAGCCTCGAAATAACTTGCAGTAATTTCGGTGGTTGAGCAGAGATATCTGAGTATTCAATGTGTCAACCGAGCTTCTAGCGAGAGAGAGAGAGTGCCAGAGTAAGAGCTTTGAATGTTGGTAGTTGCGACGTATTTATAGCCGCAGGAACCGATTCAAACTTTCTAGCCGTTTGGACGCATCCGGAAAGGTGTCAGACCTCGGATGTCCTTCTGACGGCGGCAGGTATGTTTTTCCGGAAGGAACCATACCTTAGACCGCTTTATCTGACACATATCTCTTTGTGTCAGAACGGCTCTCTCTGTCAGTCTGAGGAATAAGACTGGTGTCTTGTGACTGATAGACTTTAAGTTATCCTTCCTTAAAGTCATCCTTTGTCAGTCGATTCCTCAGAGCATCTTCTTTTTGTCTCTACGGCGCTGGGAGAGAGAATCTGGAATTCTGCTGGTAACATCCGACTGGTAGATCATTCTGGTGATCTTGTGCTGGCAGTCTCTGCTGGTGACTTGCCCTGGCATCATCAAAGTCTACCAAATCTCTAGATGTTAACACTTCTCGGAATCTCCCATGACTGGTGAAATCACCGCTGGTGAATAGTGCAAGTAGGAACACGTATTCTCCTGGTAAGGTTTGTCAGCCGCCTGCTGATGAAACCCTTCCCAACTGGTGAACAGTACCCAGTCATAAGCGCTACTCATGCTGATGAACAGTGTCAGCACGAGTCTTTGTCAGCCGCCTGCTGTAGAAGCTTTTCCCAACTGGTGAACAGTAGCCAGTGGTAAGTGCTTCTCATGCTGGTGAACAGTGTCAGCATGAGTCTTGATCAGCTGCGACTTACAACTCAATAGACCTAAACAGGACTTTACATTTAAGACCAGATCTATGTAGAGACAACTGACGCTGGTAGGACTTAGGATTTGATCCACCAAAACTATAATCTAAGCAAGTAGGCTACTGGGAAAGGAAACCTTGGACAGATTTCCCAACACCAATGATTGAACTATTCTTGTCTTGTGATCAAGAATAACTTCAATGAAGTGTCAGTGTATCAAATGAGCGACACTTCTGGTTGTTGAGAGTTTTTTAATGTACTTTCACGCGGCTCTCAACAGACTACTTTTTGTTTTTCACTTTGTCAAAGAAATCTCTTGCTTGAGTGTTCGTGAGTGAAAACAGTCAGTCGTTGAAGTAAGTAGTTTTTTTTAAGTAGTCAAGTTGTTCTTTTTATAGGTGGAGATTCAAACTTTGAATCTCCTTATCCGTTAGACTCAACGGCTCCTTGATCCGAAAGAGCTTTGTCTGTGACATTCACTTTTGTTTTTGACTTGTACTTTCCTAGCCACTTCGGGAAAGTCTTATCCTTTTGCGTGAGCTTTTTGTCAGAGTCGCAGTCCAGCTTCAAATTTGATTCTTTTGCTTTGCTAAGCTAGAATCTGCTAAAAATATATTCCTTGTGATCCTTTGACTTCCGTTGTTTGCGATTCTTTATTCATTCCTGAAAGGTGCGAATGCTAACTCCTTAGCATTCTGTCTAGCGAGCGTTCAGCCATTTGCTAGTGATCCTTTGTTGGCTTGCTTCTCTAGCAGTTTGTAAGTTGAATGCTGATATCATCTGCTTTGTGTCTGCTAGGGATTCTTCTCAGTACACTAGTCTATTATAACTCAATGTACAACTTATACAGGACTTTACAAAGTGTGCTAGACTCTCTAGATTTCGGCAAATGATCGACCAACTAAATAAGGTTTGATCCAACAAAACCTTTTACAAACAAGTCCTAAGGGAGATTTTAGGGATAATTTCCCAACAGGTGAGAATGCATCGAGCAAGATGGAATGAGAATCATCAACGTTGCCCTCGTCTCCAACCTCAAACACAATCTACAAAGCATCAGCTAACTATGAGAAAATGGTTACAATGTTTATTTCATTAACACTGGGTGTGAATATGTTGACAACGTTACAGGTGAAGTGAAGCTAAGTGGAATCCGCAAAGGTGGCCTATACACTGTTGATTGGCAAAGTGGCCAACAGCATTCCTGCTTTGTAGCATTCAACAAGGAAGAGACAAATTGGCTATGGCACAAGAGGTTAACTCATCTGAACTTTAAAACCATTAACTACCTAGCCAGGCAACAACTTTTTGTAGGATTTCCTCAGGTGCCCTTCAAAAAGGAAGGCATATGCAAAGCTTGTCAGCAAGGGAAGCAGACGAAGGCATCCTTAAGGACAAACCCGGAGAAGGCCACTTCTAAGAGAATCCTTGAGCTATTGCACATGGATCTATTTGGCCCAGTAACTCCAGCCACTGTAAGTAAAAAGGTTTATACTCTTATGGTTGTTGATGATTTTTCCAAGTATACGTGGGTCAGACTGCTGAGGACCAAGGATGAAGTAAAGCTCATCCTACCAGAGCTGATCCTCAAGGAGCAGAATAGCAAAGAGGTCACAGTTAAGAGGATAAGATCAGACAACGGGACTGATTTTTGCAATGGCATTCTAATGGATTTTGCGTCGAAAGTGGAATCGGGCATGAGAAATCCATTGCTAGGACTCCCCAGCAGAATGGTCTAGCAGAGAGAAGGAATAGGACCATGAAGAAAGAAGTGCGGTCGATGCTAGCCGACTCTGAGCTGAGTAGAAAGTATTGGAGGCGAAGCAGTCATGACTTCTGGGAGCCTTGTGAAGCACACACAAATAACACGTTAAATTTATCAATCCAATTTCTTTTCTAATTCGCTCAAGTGGATATCATCTACCCAATTGAAGGTATCAATAGCTAGGTTACACAAAAGTCGTTGGTTTTTATCTATCTAGGCAATGAATTGTAATCAAAGCTTTAAATGCAAACAATAAACTATTAAACAAATTGCTAACTTCTCCAATCAATCAATTCAATCAATGGTATAGGTAGATTAAGATAACAAATCCGACAATCTTAGAAGATAGTGAGTGATTTTAAACTTCAATTGTTCCAAATTAAACCAAGTTATGTTGCAAACGAATTTTAATTCCTACGAGGTTGAGCAACCAACTCTAATGTCGCTAGTCACTTGCTACGGATAACTAGAGGTAGATGACACTAGGAATTGCAAACAGCTACAATATTAACTCCTAGGCCACTCCCAACCGACCGTCGATTATTTCCCTACAATCCTAGCCCCGCACAGGGATTGGAACTAGGACTATAAGATTATGCACTTATCACGACGATTCCGTCCGCGTGTTGGCTGCAACGTTCACGTCAACTACCTAAAGGCAGGCTATTACCTACACCTAATAGGCAAGAACAAACTCAAGTGCAAATCAACCCCTCATAGGAAAGTAAACATGCATAATCGATTCAATCCACCACAATATCCCTAATACAACACTCACTAATGAAATTAGTTCTCCATACCTTGAGTTAAGTACAATACAAATTGAGAATTGAAAGAATTCATTACAAAACTTCAAGGTCAACGATTGATCTTCTTTGGTTGTCTTCCTTGAATCCAATCTACATCCCTTCCTTCTTCAATCTTCACCAATTGGATGGAATGTGGCTTGATTCCCCTTTATTTTGGTTGGTGAGAGGTTTTGAGATGAATCTAGGGAGAAGTATCGTGACGGTTCATCTAATTTTGGGCAAAAGTTCTTCAATTAACTGATTTTCCCCCTTTTATAGGCAAGCAAACAGGGCCTCGGATCGCCAGAGCCAACCATGGCTCATCCGAGCCATCCTGGGAATCGCAGCACATTTGGGAAGCACGTTCTGGCTCGGCCGAGCCAGAACCGCTTGACCGAGCCTGCTTTCTGTCAGCATGGCTCGGTCGAGCCTGCACTGCTCGGCCGAGCGAGCCCTCTGCCCAGCTCAACTCGGTCGAGCCTGCTTCGCTCGGCCGGGCGATTCCTCCAAGTATCCAAAACTCTCCCTTCGCTCCGCTCAGACGAACCTAATCTCCTCGGAATCCAAACTCGGACGATTCTCCTCCAAAACTCCACCAATTATGCCAAATTATGCTCAAAACACGTCCTACAACATTTCAAACACGAAAACACAAAAACACGACAAAAGAACAATGGAAGTATATGATATGAGGGTAAAATTGCCACAAACATGCATGCTCACACATTGAAAAATAGGTCATTTTACACACATATCAACTTCCTGCTACACTCAGAATAGGAGTGCAATCAATGGAAGATTCAACAAAACTCCTTATGAAGTGTATAATGGTCGTAAGCCTTCTCTGACTCATCTTCGTGTTTTCGGTTGGACATGTTATATTCATAACAACGGGAAGTCGAAACTTAACACTTTTACGCCTAAGTCTGATGAAGGTGTGTTCCTTGGATATGGACATCCTTCTCACAAAGGCCATAGAGTCTTAAACAAGATGACTCAAGTTGTGGAAATAACATGCAATGTTATTTTTTATGAGTCTACTTTACTGCACAGGATTTTAAGTGAGAAAAATGATAACAATCATGAGACTAATGATGTCCATGGTCAATCTATCTTGAATTCTTTCAAAAATATGCAGATTGATCCGACTAAGTCAATGAATGATTGTAATTTAACTCAGGCGCATTCAGCAAGTGACCAAACTGCTGAACTGGGCAATGATGCTATTGATCATGTTGAGGCCCCCAACCAAATTTATCTTAATGATAATTTGAAGATTCTTGGATTGATTGACGAAGAAGATGAAGAAATCCCTAATCCAGGAAAGATTGCTCAAGAAAGATTGGGCGTTGCTGAGGAGATTGCCAAGGAAGAAGCTGAGATTCCTAATGCTGAGATGTCGAATGCTGAGGTACAAAATGTTAAACCTCAGGTGATTGCTGAGGAAAATGATCTAGCAGACAACAATCCAGCAGACGATGCAAGCGATGCAACCCCAGCAACCAGTAATCCAAGACCAAGATGGCTACGTGACCATCCTCTAGATGCTATCATTGATGACGTCAATGACGCAATAAGGACGCGACAAGGAAATACGATGCTAGTTTGCTACATATCGCATGAAGAGCCTAACAAGATTGAATATTCTCTACAATCTCCAGATTGGGTGAATGCTATGTAGGAAGAGCTAGCTGAGTTCACACGCAATCATGTCTGGGATCTAGTAGACATACCCGAGCATCAAATTGTTATTAGAACCAAGTGGGTTTTCAAGAACAAGAAGGATGAATCCGGAACGGTCATCAGAAATAAGGCACATCTAGTTTCCAAAGGATACAGACAATGCGAGGGAATCGATTATGATGAGATATTTGCTCGAGTAGCCCGACTGGAAGCAATAAGGTTGTTTCTCGCATATGCTGTCCATAATGAGTTTCCAGTCTTGCAGATGGAGGTGAAAAGTATCTTTCTTAACGGTGAGCTCAAAGAAGAGGTGTATGTTGATCATCCACCGGGCTTCGAACAAGAAAACTAAGTCTATAGGCTTTAAAAAGCCTTATATGGTTTGAAGCAGGCACCAAGGGCATGGTATGGAACTCTGTCCAAGTTCCTGCTGGACAACGGCTTTAAGAAAGGGAAGATTGATTGAACTCTCTTTCGCATCAAGGATGATGGAAGCATTTTACTCGTGCAAATATATGTCAATGATATTATCTTTGGCTCTAAGAATCCAATCTTGTGTGAAAAGTTTTCAGAGCTAATGCAAAGTAATTTCCAGATGAGCATGATGGGGAAGATGTCATACTTTCTGGGACTTCAAGTTCAGCAATCGAGTGAAGGGTGATGGATTTATATATTGAAAGCATTATGATTGGTATATTATGTACAAGGTCGATTGGTTAATATACTGGGAATCATAAATGTTGTATGTTCATCTCCTGTCTGAATTAACAAACATGTGTCGCAAACACAATTATCCTCTTATCTCGTCGATAGGGAGATCATACGGTGTGTAGTAGATCACGGAAGATCGTATGGATCGTTTGACCTAGTGAGATATAAATGGTTATCACAGCTGAGACAGTTCAAGGATAAACTATTGATGTAGGCTGCTGCATACGCAGTAATATGTATCTTATCTTGGATGGCTTGGTTATGTTAGTGTGGGGCACACATTGATAAGGACCTAAGTCGAGATCGATTCTTTTATCTAACATTAAAAGAATCTAGATCTCTATGGCTTGATGAGATCCTAAGCCTATATGAAGGTACAGAAGTATATGCAGATTGTGTATTACTTTGAGTTACAGTGAAAGGCCCTAGTTGAGCTTGTATATCTGTATCTTGGGTAATAGCAGTTTGTGTATGACTGTCTGGTACTGGAACTAGGTAACCACATCTAGTATAGGATGGAGACATTCCCTGAGCAGCTCAAAAGGTTCGTTATGCTAAAATCCTGCAGGCTGATTAAGTTCAAGCATAAGTGAAAAGGTTTGAGTGGATTGACTCAGGAATATAAGATGTTAATTAATTAAATAGCTTGTCAGAGCTTAAATTAATTAACGAATGTCTGTAACCTTAAATGTGGGGATATACCGAGCCCATGCAACCTGTACCTCAAAACGTGGTAGCAAATCGGTAGGACAATATTGATTCTCTGGTGGAATGAATCAATATTAATTAATTAATTATATTCTGGGTTGAATATGAGAATTAATTAATTGATAGACCTTATTTGTTATTTGCATTCTGGTCCCTGGTCTGGCCCATGAAACTCAAGCTCAATAGAAGTCTAGTATTTTCCTATAAATAGGCCTCAGTTCCTCAGATCTCAACACACCACAAGATCATAAGTTGCACACAGCATACCAGGTTTTGGGAGCTGTGATGATTGACTAGATCTGAGAAACGAGGAGGAAATTTTGCTTCTCGATCGGGCAAAGAATCTGAAGGGAATCTTCACCAGATATTCAAATTGAGTTGGGATACAGATCAGAAGATCAGATCAGGAGGATTTTCTTTCTTCTCTCTCTCCTTGTTTTTCGAAAATAATTATTTTATTTTGATAAGATTTAATTCCTCAATCTGTTAGGGATTAAATCTTTGTGCGTGGGAAATGATCAAGAGGAATCTCTGCGCACTCGTTCTTCAGGGTTTCGCAATTCAGGTGTTCCACACAAACCCCCTTATGCATATTCAATAGGAGCATGCTAGGATTAATCATAGGCATAGCAATTTATTTTTGATATTCCAATTAAAGATCCTTGGCAAACGGACTTTGTGATTCAATTCACGAATTCCTTCAATGGTATTAGAGCCAGGTTTAATTAATTGGCTCTATCGGAAAAATAATATTGCCTATAATTTGCATGATAATTATTATTGAATGAATGCATGGGTTTTTGGATTGTATGTTCACGTTTTTCATCCTCGTGGTTCTCGGGTTAATCCGCCCTTTTATATGGATTCGTTTTTCAACCACGAGGTAATCTGTGGTTAGATTTAGATATTTCAAATGTAATATTTTATTTTCAAAATTAAATCTGTAAAACGAAGAACGAAGAACACGAAGAACGAAGAACGAAGGACCGTACAATACACGACGGCGAGGGCACGGCACAGGGCCGTGCACAGCGGTCGCGCACGGTGGAGCAGGCGCGCGGCGGCCACGACCACAGCACAGCCGCGTGGAAACCCTAGGGTTTCAATGCGCGGCACGCACACGTCGGGCAGACACCGCGTGGCCAAGGATTGGCCAGGCCAGGCGCGGGGCTCTAGGGGCATCCGGTGATGCGGGGGGCGGAGCAGCAGGCGGCCGAGATTGTGGCGGCGCGGCCAGGTGTTGTTTTCTAGCACCATCTTTCATTCATCTTGTCGGTGCTTCACAACACACTTTTTTTTCCATTCCTTTTTCTAACACTTGCACCAAAATTTTATTTGGTAGGTGCTCATTTTTCTAGGATCAACAACAATCCTTCATCTCACTCTTTCATGCCTCAACATTCCTCATCAATACAAATTCAATCAATTCCTAATCCAACTCTCATCACCGTATTCACCCTCATACACTCTTTCCCCCCAATAATGGTCGTATTTATATCAAAGAAAATTCACCAAATAAAGCTCAATCACGGGGGTCAAAGATAAGAAAGGCAAAATCATGATAACAACCACCTTATACTCCCGGTGTGAAAGGTAGGACTAAGAATCGATGGCCTAAGATCATTTTCTAGTTACACACTCATGCCAATAGATAGAGAACAGATGCAAGTTTTAGATCTCGTACTCTCAATCTTGCCACTCACAAACAATAAAGATATGACAATATCATAGCTCAAACCTCACAGCTTTTTGTCAAGTCCTATGCATTAACCACATACAAAACTCGGCAATCCAAAAGTTAAACTTAAAACATGCTTCGAAAACTAGATTCCGCCCTATCATAAGTTGAGGTAGACATCAAACTCTACTAAGTAAATCATGATTCAAACCTCAAGTCTAGTTCGGGTTCATCACACACACACAAGCACACAACAATCCTACAACAATCTACATGCCATAAACAATTAAATTCAAAACTAAATGGTCGGAGAAATGATAGAAAGCGTTACCCATCGGTAGACACGATCACGCCGCTCTCCAAGACCTTATTTGTACCTACTAGATCAACTCAAACACCACCAAACACTTGAGCATAAAACAAACCAATAAAGCTCTAATATCCACTAAACTATCCACAAACCAAATATCAACAATGATAAGATCATATCCAATAGTTCCACCATTCAAACCAAACCAATAATCCAAACCACAAACCATGCATAATAGGAAGTAGTAAATCATGTCAACTCATTAATAATTCCATCTATCATCAAATATCAAACAATAACAAGCATAAACCACATTCACTTCCAAAACCTCTTTCCACCATCATTCCACTATCCAAAAATCTATACAAATAAACCATTTTTCCACTAGCTCCACCAAACATACCATCAAAACCAATGTTCAACAAACTCAAACCCATGAAAATATCTATACATATCATCATGATGAGCATAGTCCACAACATTCATCCAAGGTAGAATATCAATATAGGTACAACCAAATCGAATCAAATCCAATAAAAGGTCAATATCCAACAACTAAACTAAATGAAAGATAAAGGATAGGAGATGGAGAAGAATAAACCGAGGCACCGGCTACCAGCACATCCCCCCAAACTTAGTCAAGTTAGACTAAGTTTGCAAAACGGTGGACGGTGCATCGTCACTCCTCTCGATCTTGTAGTTCCTCCTACAAACACAAAACCAAACAAACTAGACATTTATTCAAAATCAAAGCAACTAAAAGAAATTAAACAAAAGCAATAAAATTGGTCGGGTTGCCTCCCAACAAGCGCTTCCTTAACCTCGGTAGCTAGACGACCTTACCACATCACTCATTGTCAAAAATCTTGTGGGTTTTTAATACACCTTTCTCCCTTAATCTGCATTTACTTGGGAGCAATTTGTCCAGGGCAATTTTTCGTTCACCCCTATCATCTCTCCAAGGGGAATCGATCATCTTGTCGAATTCGAATTGCATGAATGAGTGCTCCTTCTTTGAAGTAATCCTTAAGACATTCTCCAATCTAATCCCCACTTCTAGAAATTCGTTAATCCATTCCTCCAATGCACTCACCATTCTCTCCTCAACCTTGCCTACTTCCCAAGTTAACATTCCCCGCTTCATCCTATCCTCATTCTCCTTGCTTATTGTCGGCTTTTCCTCTTCTATGAAATGTTCCAATGCCGGTATTGTTTGAATCTCTTCAAGTGAAGGCTCCTCAATTCTTCCTCCTTCAATGTTCTTCACCGTCTCCTCGGTGCCTTCCTTCATGAGCTCTTCTTGATGAACACCCATTATCTCTTCACTAATGATTTCTTCGGTTTCCTCATTTTCTTTGCCATCTCCAAATGTTTCCTCGGGTTTCATCTCTATACTTGCACTCTCATCCTTCTCCATACTTTCAAAAATTTGTGCCGGCTCCTTGATATCTTCATTTACCTCATCAACTTGAAGTATTACTTATCTTTCCCTTGCCGGTTCATCTTCTTTCTTCACCTCTATTTCTCGCCTTTCCTCATGCTCTTTCCTTGATCTTTTCAACACTTTAAGTTCTTTTGCATGAGCTCTAATTGTCTCCTCCACAAATCATCATAATGAGATTCCTTTACAATATCTACCGTTTGAGAAGCTCTTTCCTCCTCCGGCCATTGGTTACTACATTGAAACATTTCCTCATACACGTTTCGGATAGGCCATTGGTTACTACATTGACATCGCCGGACCCGAGGGGTGGGATGTTACAAAAAAGTGCACTTTTTTGTAACATCTCCCCCCAGGGACCGATGTCAGGGCCTACAGTCCGATGCACCCCAACCACATCTCCAATTGGCTTCTACCAAACCTGAAAGGTTGTTGGTAGGAGGGATCGAACCCATCCCCTACCCTTTAACATCAATCATCAAAGGGAAGATGTCACCACTTGAGCTGCAGCTCAAGTGGTGACATCTTCCCTTTGACGATTGATGTTAAAGGGGTGGGATGTTACAAAAAAGTGCACTTTTTTTTGAAACATCTCCCCCCAGGGACCGATGTCAGGGCGTGCAGTCCGATGCACCCCAACCACATCGCCAGTTGGCTTCTACCAAACCTGGAAGGTTGTTGGTAGGAGAGATCGAACCCATCCCCTACCCTTTAACATCAATCCTCAAAGGGAAGATGTCACCACTTGAGCAGAACTCATCTTCTTTCTTTTTTGATTACCTTCCTCGCGTATGTATAAGACCGAATCCATTCGATTTCTAAAAAAGATTACTAATCCATAACTTTTCGAGGAATCCTTCATCAGTGGTTGTGAATGACAGATTTTTTCAATCTTTTCGACCTTGGTTCCGTAGGAGTAAGGCAGAAAATTTTTGTTTCGATGAACCAACCGACCAGTTATAAGCAACAAACAAGAATAAAGAAATCAAAATTATAAAATTGCAGCTCAAGTGGTGACATCTTCCCTTTGAGGATTGATGTTAAAGGGTAGGGGATGGGTTCGATCCCTCCTACCAACAACCTTCCAGGTTTGGTAGAAGCCAACTGGAGATGTGGTCGGGGTGCATCGGACTGCAGGCCCTGACATCTGTCCCTGGGAGGAGATGTTACAAAAAAAGAGTGACTCGGTGCCGGAGCAGGGAGTGATCGCCGGTGTAGAGAAGAACGGACAATGAACGTCTCCCGTAAGACTTCCATTAGTTGAGCAGAGGGTGACATGAATGAACCGGGTCCATACCGGAATGAGAGGGTTTCTGAGGCTATACAGGAATGGGACTGTATAGCTGAGGAGAGCTTAAAGGATTTGATAGGCGCTACTCATACCAACATGGTGCATCATCTTTTCCGGCACCCATTCTAGGAAAACTCCAATGTTAAGCGTGCTTGACTTGGGGTAGAACTAAGATGGGTGACCCCCTAGGAAGTTACTCAGGGTGCGTGTGAGTGAGGACAAGGCACGCTGGGAAGGACATGTGTTGGTTTGTGGGGTCAGCCGTCAGTCTGGAAGCCGGACCAGGCCATTGGTCGGTAACGTGGCCGACCTCAGGTGAGCTCGTTTGGGCCTTGAGGTCGGGGCGTAACAGATGTTATCAAAGCCGAACCTCTCCCAATACGGTGTGGTTCGGGGACGAACCAAGCAGAAGCTGGTGGGCATGCAGTGACCCGCTGCCGGAGCAGGGAGTGATCGCCGGTGTAGAGAAGCACAGACAATGAACGGCTCTCGTAAGACTTCCATTAGTTGAGCAGAGGATGACATGAATGAACCGGGTCCATACTAGAATGAGAGGGTTTCCAAGGCTATACAGGAATGGGACTGTATAGCTGAGGAGAGCTTAAAGGATTTGATAGGTGCTACTCATACCAACATGGTGCATCATCTTTTCCGGCACCCATTCTAGGAAAACTCCAATGTTAAGCGTGCTTGACTTGGGGTAGAACTAAGATGGGTGACCCCCTAAGAAGTTTCTCAGGGTGCGTGTGAGTGAGGACAAAGCACGCTGGGAAGGACTTGTGTTGGTTTGTGGGGTCAGCCGTCAGTCTGGAAGCCGGACCAGGCCATTGGTGGGTAACGTAGCCGACCTCGGGTGAGCTCGTTCGGGCCCTGGGGCCAGGGCGTAACAGATAATATACTGGGAATCATAAATGTTGTACGTTCATCTCCTGTCTGAATTAACAAACATGTGTCGCAAACACAATTATCCTCTTATCTCGTCGATAGGGAGATCATACGGTGTGTAGTAGATCATGGAAGATCGTATGGGTCGTTTGACCTAGTGAGATATAAATGGTTATCACAGCTGAGACAATTCCATGATAAACTATCGGTGTAGACTGCAGCATAGGCAGTAATACGCATCTTATCTTGGATGGCTAGGTATGCTGGTGTGGAGCACACATTGATAAGGACCTAAGTCGAGATCGATTCTTTTATCTGGCATTAAAAGAATCTAGATCTCTATGGCTCTATGACATCCTAAGCCTATATGAAGGTACAGAAGTATATGCAGATTGTGTATTACTTTGAGTAACAGTGAAAGGCTCTAGTTGAGCTTGTATATCTTTATCTTGGGTAATAGCAGTTTGTGTATGACTGTCTGGTACTGGAACTAGGTAACCACATCCAGTATAGGATGGTGACATTCCCTAAGCAGCTCAAAAGGTTCGTTATGTTAAAGTCCTGCAGGCTGATTAAATTAAAGCATAAGTGAAAAGGTTTGAGTGGATTGACTCAGGAATATAAGATGTTAATTAATTAAATAGCTTGTCAGAGCTTAAAATAATTAACGAATGTCTATATCCTTAATGTGGGGATATACCGAGCCCATGCAACCCGTACCTAAAAAACGTGGTAGTAAATAGGTAGGACAGTATTGATTCTCTGGTTGAATGAATCAATATTAAATAATTAATTATATTCTGGGTTGAATATGAGAATTAATTAATTGATAGGCCTTATTTGTTATTTTCATTCTGGTCCCTGGTCTGGCCCATGAAACTCAAGCCCAATAGAAGTCAAGTATTTTTCTTATAAATAGGTGATAAGCTCGTTATTTCACTCACTTATCTATATTATTTTTATATTAATTTATGTAGTTTTATTGAGTTTATATATATAATTTATGCATGATGTCATTATTAGGTCGTTTTAGGTGTGTTTTGATGTTTATGCAGGGTTTTAGGCCTAAACTCACGAGAAAACTGTTCCGGAAGCAGTGATGTGTAAGAGTAACAATGAAGATTTCTTCCACAATAGGAATTCGAGCTATTGGTGCATGGCAATAGATGATGCTTTGATTTATCTCTCCAACGCAACTGGAATCGGGTCAATCGGAGTTCAGAGGAGGAAGTTATGGCCAAAACCGTGAGACCGCGCAGACGAGGCACAGTGCTCGACGAAGGAAAAGGAAGATCGACGAAAGCAAAGGCCGCGTCGATCGCTGCCAATGCTCGTCGATCGACGAAGAAGTTCCAGGCCAGCGATCGACGCCAAACAACCTTGATCAACGCGCATGCGGGAAACCTCATCTGAATCTGAATTCGAGATATTTCATATCTTTGGCCCTAGATTTGATTTGATACACCTCCACCTCTATATATAACTTTGTAAATTCGATTTTTTTAGAGCCCCCACTCATTCCCAATCATACTTCATTCTAGATTTCAGTTTTTAGAGATTCCAAGAGTTTTTAGAATTTTATGTTTGAAGACAAGTTCCTGCGGGAAGATTTCCGGATTCCAGTTTTTATGCAATTCAGGTTGTATTTTTCTATGATGAATATTACCTTGAATATGTGTAACTAAATCCTTTCTCAGATTCTAGGGTTTCGAACTATTAATGTATACATGTTTGATTAATTAAATTATTTTCCCTTTCCCTTCGTAGTTTGTGAAATATGTGCTCATTCATAATCTTGATTTGTTGGCCACATCTTAGGATTATCTAGTTGATTACTTGAGACGTAACTGTGATAGTTTTCAATCGAAAGAGATTTTCACAATATAATCTGATTTCTTGTCGTAACTGAAGGAGATTGATTGTAGGAATAAATCTGTAGATCTTTGGAATTAGTTAATTTATCTTGAGACCGAGCGGAGATAGGTAATTAATTAATCTACTTTACGAATTGTCCAACAAAGAAGTTCGTAATACTTTTCTGATGTTTCACTACGAAGAGGAATTAAAATTGGGAATTAATCAATTCATTCATCCATGTCATACTTGATAGGTAGATATCCCTGGAATCTGTGCTTCTCTTATTTGACTTCAAAAGCTTTTTAATTTCCTGTTTAATTTTCATTAGCAAGTATTGCAATTTTCACAACAACCAAAACTTTTTAATTGCTTTTCCTAACCAGTATTTTAAGAACGTCTGATTTAGTATTTAGGATTTTTCGTTGCTTCATTCCCCTGGATCGATAATCTTAGGGTTTACAAATTTATTTGCCACTATTTCTATAATTAATCCGTAGAAATTACAGCGATCAAATTAGCGCCGTTGTCGGGGAATGAACAGAATTAATCTTACTATTAAGTCTGTGATTGAAATATTGCTTTAGGCTGTAATTTTCGTATTTTCTGAAATTTTTCTCGCATTTTTGTATTTCCCGTCGATCGACGCTAGTTCGCATCGATCGACAAAGTCATTTTCTTTCCGTCGATCGACGCTTCATCTCATCGATCGACGCCTTTGTTGTTTTCAGATTTTCAGTTTTTCGTATTTCAGTTCGTTTCGTTTTATTTTCAGTTTTACCTCACTACCTCCTTTGCTGTACAGGTAGTGCATGAGTACAAGAGCTAGAGGAAAGGACCCGCTTTATTACTACCCGGACATTGAAACTACGTGCAGAAAGATCCGAAGGAATAAGCGTGCTCAGGAAAGCTCGAGTAATCACACAATGGAAGATAACGTACCACCCCCTCCACCAGTGCTAACTGCAGAGGAGCAGGCTGTGCTTCTCGAAGAAGTCCAAGCTATGAGGGCACAAATCCAACAATACCATTTGGAAAGAGACCTCGAGAGGAATAATCCGAATGGAAGGGATCTTCGACATAACCCACTGTTTGAGGACAAGCCCAACGATGAAGAGGACGACAATCAGGATCCTCCTGAGGAATCTGACGATGAGGAAGAAGAGGAAGCCATGCAGAACTGGTATAAACCTCGGCTCAGGGAGACAGACTTCAGGATTGGCATCAATGCCATCAATTTTGAGCTGAAGACCGGATTGGTGCAGATGGTGCAACAAAATCAATTCGGAGGAAGGGCTACCGAGGACCCTTATGCGCATTTGGATAAATTCCTTATGCTCTACAACACTGTCAAGATTGGAGGAGTCAGTAAGAGTGACATCCGAATGCGTCTGTTCGCATTCTCTTTGAGGGATAAGGCACAATCATGGTTCACCGCACTGGACAAAGGAAGCATAGGCACGTGGACCGAATTGAGGAACGAATTCCTGGAAAACTTCTTCCCTCCGAATGTCATCAGGCAGAGAAGGAAAGAAATCATCAGGTTCGCTCAAAGGCCTGACGAGAGCTTCAGTGAGACGTGGGATCGATTCAAAGAGCTGCTGAGATCATGCCCCGGACATGGTTTTCCGCCAGGAGAGCAGGCAGAAGCATTCTACGAGGGACTCAATGAGAAGACCGTCAAGTTGGTGGACACCACATTGGGAGACACCATCATGATGAAAAGCGGAAAGAAAGCCATGGAATTCTTCTAAAAGATGGCCAACAACACTCAACGGTGGTCCTCAAGCCGAACTCGGCCTGTGATTGTGGTCGAAAAGGAGAAAGTGGTGGAGAAAGTTGCCTAACAACCTGATTTGGCAGCCGAGCTGAAAAAGTTAAGAGAAGACTTCGCTGCACTGAAGCAGGAGAAAACAGTTGCTGCAGTAGAGCCAGTGCAAGCTCCGTCTGAGGGGGATTGTTCCGCTGTAAATTTCATTCAAAGAGGCGGTTATCAAGATAACTACCGTGGAGGATATCAACAACACAATCAGCGGAATAACCAGCCCTATACCTACAATCATGCGAGGAACAATCCTGGATTTTCCTACGCGAACCCCCAAGCTGCAGAGCAACCACCACCAGGATTTGCCGTACAAGAAGGAGAAATAGTGGAGAAGAAGAAGCCAAATCTCGAGGAGATTTTGGCCAAGTTCATTGAAGGCTCTACTGATACTGTAGCCAAGTTGAAGCAAGAAATTGCAGCCGTGGATACCAAGGTGGACCGAGTCGAGAAACACGTACAGATCATAGAGACTCAGGTCATTCAGATTACCAAAGCCCTCGAAGCCCAGCACAAACCGGGGCAACTTCCGAGCAACACTCAGATGAACCCCAAGAACCAGAATCAGAGGAATCAGGTGAATGCCATCACACTGAGAGGGGGAAAAACATATGAAGGGCCCAAGCAAGCAGGGAGAGACACCCGAGATGAAGGAGAAGCCGAGAAAGAAGAAGAAGTCGTCACAGGCAAAGCCCCATCGATCGACGATGCTTCCCCGTCGATCGACGAGGAATCAAAACTTCCGTCGATCAACGAGACCTCACGTCGATTGACGTCCACTCCTGTTGAGCTACCTATGTATAAGCCTCCCCTGCCGCTCCCGCAGCATTTTGCTAAAGCAAAGATGAACGAGAGATATGCACGCTTCTTGGAGAACATGAAGAAGGTGCAAATCAACATTCCGCTGGTAGAAGCATTGTGTGAGATGCCCGGGTACATCAAGTTTCTGAAGGACATGGTCTCTCAGAAAAGATCCTTCGTGGAGCACGAGAGGGTCAATTTGTTCGAGGAGTGCAGCGCGATTATTCAGAAGAAGATGCCGCTGAAGAGAGAAGACCCGGGATCCTTCAGGATCCCCTGTGTGATTGGAGGAGAGACCTTTGGGAAGGTCCTTTGCGATTCCGGCGCATCCATCAACTTAATGCCGCTGTCAATCTTCAAGCGGTTGAAGATCGGAAGCATCAAGCCCACCACCATATCACTGCAGATGGCTGACAGATCAGTCACTTACCCGAAGGGCATCGTCGAAGACGTGCTTGTGAAGGTGAAATACTTCATCATTCCAGCAGACTTCGTGGTTCTTGACATGGAAGAAGACCACAACATCCCGCTTATCTTGGGGAGATCTTTCTTGAAGACTGCTGGAGCATTGATTGACATTCGGGACGGCAAACTGACGTTCCGAGTTAATGATGAGTCGGTCACCTTCCCCATTTACAAAACAGTGCAGAAGCGTAGTGAAGGGAGCAACCAAGAAGAGTGCCACATGATCAAATGTTCAAATCCGGTGATCCCTCTCCCTTTTCTTCTCTTAACACTGATCCGGACTTTCTGGAGAACCGCTTACTACACACTTTGTTTTTGTCTTCAGATCTGGATAAGGCAGACGATGAGCTCGTGGATCGGGTGATGAAGCTGGATGTACCCGAGGGATTAACTCAGGAGAAAAAGAACAAACAGAAGTGGTTACCAAGCCGACGCAGCCAGAAAAAGAATAGAAAACGTGGAAAAGCACCCACGTCGATCGATGAAGGAGCCTCATTGATCGATGCAGCCTTAGGATCCTCGTCGATAGACACAACATTCACGTCGATCGATGCACGAAGGAAGACAGAGATGGAGTTTTCATCAGCGCGACGTAGAAAAGGGATTTCGTCAGTTTCACCCATGTCAACCGACGCAAATCAGGGAAAATTGCAATCTAACTCTGATCCACTGGTTCTAAAACTCGAGATGCTTCCGGCACACCTTAGGTATGGGAAGTTGGACAAATTACTACGAGTTCTAAGGAAGTACAAGTCCGCCATTGGGGGGACATTGAAAGACACCAAGAAATGGAGGATGCAAGTTCTCAAGAACAAAGATGGAAAGGAGGTCGCGAAAGGACATGCTTGGACCCGACCTCCCTGATGATGATTGAAGACTTCGGGGGATAAAAAAGTTGATGTCTGAGATCAACTACCAGATATCGTTCCCTCTTTTGTCTGATTTTCAAACTTATTCCACTCTTCGAGTTGGAAATAAGTTTGGGGGGATGTGGACAAGAGATGGAACGTCCTATCTTTTAATTTTTATGCTTTCCGTCTTTAAATTTTTCGGCTTTTGTATTTAATTTTTATCGTATTTTTATGCTATTTTGTGGGGAAATTTTTTGTGTTTTGAGATAACCTGAACGAGATTGTGAGATTAGAATTGATTGAGGATTGAGTATTGAATTGATTGAGATTGTGGTTAGATGCCTATGAATGTAGAATACCGCATGATAGGACTGATTTGACACTTATACTTGCATGATGATTGAGCTGATTTGAAATTAACTATGGAAGAAAATTTTTAAATCCTTGTGTGAGAATTTGAGCCTTTATTTCGTTTGATGTGAGATTCACATGTGTGTTTTGATTTCTCTAGAACTTGCCTATTTTCTGTTTTGAGACTGCATAGTGTGCACAAGTTGAGAAAATGATCTTAGGCCATCTTTGATAACCCAATATCCTAAACACTGTCCCTTCACAATAAATTTTTCCCTAGTTAGCCACTTTGAGCCTGTACAATTTTTCTTTCCTTGTCTATGAGATTAAGAAAAGTATTGTCTCACTCATGTCTTGAGTTGTGGTATGTATGGGGTTGATTGGTGAATTCGTGATAAGAAATGATAAATTAGTGGTGAAAAGATGTATGTTTGAGAAGCGCTAGAAATAATTAGAATTCTCATAAGCTCTATGAAAAGAAAAAAATACAAAATTATCGAAAAGAGCATAAGAGATTCAAAATGAGCTAGAAAAAAAAAAGAGGTTGTGTATGTGTTGATATATTTGAGGAGATGAGGTGGATGATGAATAGAGGGTGGTTTGGATTGATTGAGGAAGTACAACTTGATTGATTTTAGTCACTTGGCCATATTTCCCTACCTTTCACAAAAAGCCTACATTACAACCTAATGAAAGTCCTTTTTGATTCTAGACTTGTGTGCACATTCTAGCAGTGGAGATATTAGACAATTTGCAAGCCTATGGTAGAAATTTCTTCATACATGTTGTTGAGTGCTTTCATCTTTACCTTAAACACTTGAGAGTTGAGCGATACACTTCCTGTGAGTTCTTCCACGGTTGATGAATTTTTTGTTTCTTTCAAATTGCTTGTGGGTAGTGGATTCTTGGTTCTTGACTGTGATGAATCTTGTGAGGCATTGCACTTTAACCACTTGATCTTTTGATTTCTTTCTTGCCTATTGATTGAGGACAATCAAATGTTCAAGTTTGGGGGGTTTGATAAGCTCGTTATTTCACTCACTTATCTATATTATTTTTATATTAATTTATGTAGTTTTATTGAGTTTATATATATAATTTATGCTTGATGTCAATAATAGGAGGTTTTAGGTGTGTTTTGATGTTTATGCAGGGTTTTAGGCCTAAACTCAGGAGAAAACCGTTCCGGAAGCAGTGACGTGTAAGAGTAGCAATGAAGATTTCTTCCACAAGCAGAATTCGAGCTATTGGTGCATGGCAATGGATGATGCTTTGAGTAAGCTCTCCAACGCAACTGGAATTGGGTCAATCGGAGTTTAGAGGAGGAAGTTATGGCCAAAATCGTGAGACCGCGCAGACGAGGCACAGTGCTCGACGAAGGAAAAGGAAGATCGACAAAAGCAAAGGCCGCGTCGATCGCTGCCAATGCTCGTCGATCGACGAAGAAGTTCCAGGCCAGCGATCGATGCCAAACAGCCTTGATCGACGTGCTTGCGGGAAACCTAATCTGAATCTGAAATCAAGATTTTTCATATCTTTAGCCCTAGATTTGATTTGCTACACCTCCACCTCTATATATAACTTTGTAAATTCGATTTTTTTTAGAGCCCCCACTCATTCCCAATCATACTTCGTTCTAGATTTCAGTTTTTAGAGATTCCAAGAGTTTTTAGAGTTTTATGTTTGAAGACAAGTTCCTGCGGGAAGATTTCCGGATTCCAGTTTTTATGCAATTCAGGTTGTATTTTTCTATGATGAATATTACCTTGAATATGTGTAACTAAATCCTTTCTCAGATTCTAGGGTTTCGAACTATCAATGTATACATGTTTGATTAATTGAATTATTTTCCCTTTCTCTTCGTAGTTTGTGAAATCTGTGCTTATTCATAATCTTGATTTGTTGGCCACATCTTAGGATTATCTAGTTGATTACTTGAGACGTAACTGTGATAGTTTTCAATCGAAAGAGATTTTCACAATATAATCTAGTTTCTTGTCGTAACTGAAGGAGATTGATTGTAGGAATAAATCTGTAGATCTTTGGAGTTAGTTAATTTATCTTGAGACCGAGCGGAGATAGGTAATTAATTAATCTACTTTACGAATTGTCCAACAAAGAAGTTCGTAATACTTTTCTGATGTTTCACTACGAAGAGGAATTAAAATTGGGAATTAATCAATTCATTCATCCATGTCATACTTGATAGGTAGATATCCCTGGAATCTGTGCTTTTCTTATTTGACTTCAAAAGCTTTTTAATTTCCTGTTTAATTTTCATTAGCAAGTATTGCAATTTTCACAACAACCAAAACTTTTTAATTGCTTTTTCTAACCAGTATTTTAAGAACGTCTGATTTAGTATTTAGGATTTTTCGTTGCTTCATTCCCCTGGATCGATAACCTTAGGGTTTACAAATTTATTTGCCACTATTTCTATAATTAATCTGTAGAAATTACAGTGATCAATAGGCCTCAGTTCCTCAGATCTCAACACACCACAAGATCATAAGTTGCACACAGCAAACCGGTTTTGGGAGCTGTGGTGATCGACTAGATCTGAGAAACGAGGAGGAAATTCTGCTTCTCAATCGGGCAAGAAATCTGAAGGGAATCTTCACCAGATATTCAGATTGAGTTGGGATACAGATCAGAAGATCATATCAGGAGGATTTTCTTTCTTCTCTCTCTCTTTGTTTTTCGAAAATAATTATTTTTTTCATAAGATTTAATTCCTCAATCTGTTAGGGATTAAATCTTTGTCCGTGGGAAAGGATTAAGAAGAATCTCCGCGCACTCGTTCTTCAGTGTTTCGCAATCCAAGTATTCCGCATAAACCCCCTTATGCATATTCAATAGGAGCATGCTAGGATTAATCATAGGCATAGCAATTTATTTTTGATATTCCAATTAACGATCCTTGGCAAACGGACTTCGTCATTCAATTCACGAATCCCTTCAAAGGGATCTTTATCCACTAGAGGAAATATACAAAAGATCTCATTGCTAAGAATAGTCTAGAAAAGATGAAGAGCCTAAGGATTCCCATAAGCACGAGCTGCCAGATCTCCCTTGATGAAGGAGGAGAAGCTGTGATTCCTACGCTCTATAGAGGTATTATCGGATCCTTGGTTTATCTAACGGCTAGCAGACCAGATATTTCCTATGCCGTAGGAGTTTGCGCAAGATATCAAGCAAATCCCAAGAAGTCGCATTTGGATACTGCTAAGAGGATAATCCGATACCTCAAGTGCACCGAAGGTCTAGGAATTTGGTATCCAAGGTCTGATGGGCTAGCACTCAGTGGATATTCAGACTCAAACTTTGGAGGGTGCAAGATTGATCGGAAAAGAACCTGTGGCACCTGCCAATTCCTTGGACACAAGCTAATAAGCCGGTTTAGCAAGAAGCAGCACTCGGTGGCGACGTCTACAACAGAAGCATTATATGTAGCAGCCGCAAGTTGGTGTGCTCAAGTGTTGTGGATTCGGCAGCAACTGCAAGATTATGACATTCCTCCAGAATGCATACCGATCTACTGCGACAACAACAGTGCTAGGTGCATTACAAAGAATCATGTTCATCATTCCAGGACGAAGCACATTGACATCCGACATCACTTCATAAGAGATCATCAAGAGAGAAAGATATCGATGTTCAATACATATGCAATGAAGATCAACTTGCTAATATCTTCACTAAAATGCTTGTTGAGGCCAGATTTAAGGAGTTATGTCTGAAATTGGGTCTCATAGAGCTAGAATAGGATGGGGACGAATGAGTTCAAACTCTCATTATTTCTGAATTTCTGAAGAATGGAGATAAACGTATCTCAGCTTACGTTTTTGGAGTGCTGAAATTTTGTTGCTGAGATATGGTTGCTAAGCGAATGGATGTTGAGTACAAGCTCTCAGCAGTTCCCAAGTAGCAACAAGTGGATGCTAGAGATTGATTGCTGAGTCCATGCCATCAGCAGTCAATATGGATGCTAGAATATGAATGCTGAGTCCAAGCTCTCAACAGTTCATGCACTTGCTAAGGATCCCAATGCTAGCAGTTTGCTGAGTCCAAGCTCTCAGCAATCTCCGACTCTCTCTCAAAAAGTCAAAGCGCGATTATTTTGAATTTCAAATCCACTAAGTGTATGTGACATGATGCATTTAATGCGTGCAACAGGTGGCAACGAACCAGGAGGCGACACGTCAAAAGCACTTGAGCATTTTGGGGCGTGGGACACCATACGAACCGTCTCCGCACTCCTGAACCGTTGGTTGGATTTGAAGCTGTGTTCCCCCAATCGTCGGATTCATTACTCAGAAGGTATAAACATAACACTTCATCAAATTTGTAAACCTTCTACACTTTGAATCTTTAAATCCCTAGATTTCTAAGCATCCAGACTCTCTCAAATTCTCCAAAATCTCTCAAATATGTCTACCAATCCTGAATCCCCCGCTTAATCCCATATGTCTGACTCATCTTCCGAGAGCCCAAGGACAGACCAGGCTTCAAGTGTTGCCACGCCTCTTCACGAGAGACATTTACCTGAGTTTACTGGGATTGTTAAGAAGGAAGATATTGAGGATGGGATTCCTTATGCTCAACTGGTCATGCTCGCGAAGAAGAAAGAACAGTCCGGCTTCTTAAATTCTCAGAAGAGGGCCGCTCAGATTATGAAGGATCGCATTCTCTACACGCCACTTGCCGTTTCTCAATTTCCAAACTGGGTGATGGATACCCTAGCAAAGGAACAAGTAGTCGAATACCTGTCTCCTGAACCGCTGAGGTTTCGACCTCATATGGTTTCTGAGTTTTATGCAAGAGCGGTTATAGCAAAGGAAAATCAGTAGTCTTTTAAGACCTCTGTTTTGGCACAATCATCAAGGTGAGTGCCAAGGTGCTTGCAAAGAAGTTCGAACTTCGCAACTCCGGAGAGCTTGTCGCTAGCTACAAAGTCAACGACACAGACGGGATGAAGGCTCTATGGAATTTGTGGAGGATGCTCGACTTAAGTAAAGAGGTCACCTGGAAAGTGGCCACACCGATAAATCAGCTGCAGGATGAGTACCAACTCCTGGCTGAACTAGTGATCAAAATATTTTAATGCGACACAGGGTCGTATTTTTCAGAATTGTCTGCAAAGAAATACGCCGTCATGATGGCTTTGGTTGATGGGATCAAAGGAAAATGGGCTGAATTTTTCTTTGAGCGTTGGTTGGATCACGCAAAAAAAAATTGAAGATCAAGAAGGAGGGGATCTTCACATCCAATGTGAACTTTGGGCTGAAGATCAGCAAGTTCATTGAGATGTACTTCCATAAGTCGAAGCTTGACAGTGGAGAGTCACTTCTCCCTACTGATTTTATTTTGCAGAGAAAGAAGAAGCCCGCTCCTGCAGACCTTTCTTGCCCATATATGCTGGAGGGGAAATCTAATGTCGACCCCAATATCCCTACATCTCCCGATGATGTTCATCCAGCCGAGTTAGCAACTCAGCAATTGGAGCATGCAATTCCTCTAACTCCTGAGGAAATTGCTGCTGCAAGGAAGGCCGCGGAGACAGCAAAGTGCTTCCAGGACCTTGCTGATATAGAGAAGCTCGGAGAGCTTCCCGCTGAGCAATTGGGTCCACTCACTGATTAAGTTCCTAAGAGGAAGCAAATAAATGTTGCTTCACCGGAGAAGAAGCGGATGCAAAAGAGACTCATTAAAGCCTCTCAGAAAGAAGCTTCTGAGCAAACCCCTGCTGTTGCGGAGCAAGAGCAAGTAACTACTCTCTCTGCTAAACCTTTTTCTGAACGATTAAAAGCTGTAAGGGAGAAGAACAGGAAAAGGAAGAGGACCCAGAAGGAGAAGGAGAAGAAGGAGTACAAGAAATTGATGGAGAAGATCACTTTTGACGCAAGGGACAGAAATTTTGAACAAATCAAGGAAGCTGGTGATGAGATTGCGGCTAAGAAGGCTGCTGACGAGCTACAGCAATGGAAGCTGCTAAGTTTCTAGAGCGTGCAACTCAGGAGGCTACTAAGTTAGCAGAAGAGCATGAAGCTCATGAGGCTGCTAAGCGAAAAGGGAAACAAGTTGTTCAAGTTCCCACCACCACCCCTTTGCCAAAACACGATGCTTTGTCCGACAAGGACTTAAGCAAACTGTTGGAGGTAAGAGTATTTGATGCTCCTGCGCGTCCTGAAGGCAGGGAAGCCTTGTCATCAGGGAGCCGGCTACTGTGCAAGGTGTTAGCAGTAGTGCTCCGCCTGAGGGACGTCAAGATGTGAATGTTGGAACTTCTGGATCGGGACAGAATGCTGAGCAAATGGCTAGCATTTCTCAGAATGTTGAGGAGAGGGCCAGCAGTGGATGAGCAGAAGGTCCAAGTGCTGACGAGGAGCCTAGCACTGCTATTCTCTCCTCTGCTGAGCCAAGACAATAGGATGAACCAGATGAAGGTTTTTTGGCCTCATGATATTCCGAGTCTAATTTCGATGGAGAATCCGAAGATGTTTATGATGCCAGATTCCTCTGGAAGATTCCTACAGGCACCGATGAGACGCTGCGAGTTCCTTTCAATGGTCTTCGAGGGTGCAGATTCAAGACAAGGAGAGTAGAACAATGGTGCGCTCCAATCTTTCTCGAAGAAGAGGTAAATTCTGACCTCTTTCCTATGCTTTCTGAGATTGAGGAGTTTGTCGTGGCTGAGATAGAGAGAGACATTGCCAATATTTTCTATGTTGAATTGGATGAGACAATGAAGGAAGGGAAGGTGTTAAGCAGTGAGTTGAGGCGATGGAAATTTTTTGATTACGCCATGCATCAACTATGTTTAGAGGAGAGGATGCTGGTGATAACCACCAAGGGTCTTCACTACTGGCAGAAAGAAGAGCAATGGGCTAATGATTGGATCGATCAGGTGCCTGGCACCAAGCTATTCTCAGATAAACAAGTCCTTGCTAGACTTCAAGCTATTCGAGTCCACCGCATGTTCTCTACTTCCAAATCCTTGCCAAAATCCCCTTTTGATCCCGATGGTCATTCAGATGCTCGAATTGAGCTCTCCAAGAGCCAAGCCAGAGTCGCTGCTAAATATCGAAGGCGTCAAGCTGAATATGAAGCTCAGAAGAAGGAAAGACTGCTGGCTAGGATGGCTGTTGTGAGAGAGCAAGAGGAGCTAGAAAAGAACATTTGCCCAGAGCTGACTGCACATCTTGACACCCAAGAGCAGATGCTTGTCCATTTCTTAGAAGATGATATTTTGTAAGTCACAAGAGCTACAAGAGCTGCTGAAATAGAGGAAGCTAAGGCTGCCGAACTTGCTAAGGCTCAGGAGGAAGCCTGGAGGATAGTGGAGGCCGAGCGCTTAGTAGAAGAAGCTCAGTATACTGCTGCACATGCTGATGAAGCAAAGGCTGCCAACCTTGTTGAGGTAGAGGCAAAGGCATAGAGACTGATGGAGGCCGAGCCCATAACAGTCAAAGCTCAGTACTTCGAAGCGCAGGGCGAATGATGTCAAGAGGATGCTATGGATGCTGAGCCAATTACCAAAATCCATACGACTGCTAGTGGCGGAAAACTTGTGCTCGCAACTTCTTCATTCGATGCACTGCCTGTAAGTTATCATAATTTCCACTCCTTTCTGGACACTGCTGTCCAATATACTCTCCAACATGCCCTATCCACTGCAATTCCCATGGTCATCAATGAACGAGTGGCTATGGAGGTTGCTCAGATAAGACAAGAAGTGGCAGAGGTACGAAATAAGGTTTCTGAAGTCAGGGAAGCTGTATCAGAGGTCAAAGCAGATGTGTCTGGAGTGCAGAAGAATATGGAAGTTATGAAAGAAGAAGTAGCCGAATGTCAGCAAAAGCTTGTACAAAGTGTTCAATCATTTTGTTCTACCTTTTTGGTTGCAATCAAAGAGGGGGAAGAACGGGGAATTGCTAAAGCTGAGAAGAGGAAGCAAGAAGAAGATGAAATAGTTGCCGAAGAAGAAGAACGCAGACTAGGAGAAGAAGAGTTGAAGAAGAAGGAGGTCGAACTCAAGTTAAAGAAACTTGAGATGGAAAACGAGAAACTTGCTAAGAAATTGGAGAGGGAGGCTACAGACCGAGAAGCAAACAAAGCACTATATGACAAATTCATGCATATGCCTATGAGCAAATTCGATGAATAAGACAAGAAGCCTGATCCTGACTCCTGAGGTGAAAATTGAATATGTTAGCAAGATTTTTGTAATCTTGTTGTCTTTTTCAGTTTTGATGTACTTGTAAACTCTCAATCATATATATGAAACTGAATCAGATCTAGACAATTACTCATTGTCCACTTCAGAATTTTTGCGTGTCTTAGTTGATATACACTATTCGTGTATTCAACGAAATTGTACGTAAATGCTGAGTTATTTGTCTTGTGATTGGTGGTAAATGCTTTTTAAATGATTGGGTGCTAGGTTCTCTAGCATATTCCTAAGAGGCATATTACTTGTGTTTAATCGAGAATATTTCCCAGCATTTATTGAGGGGGAATTTATTTAAACTAATCCTTGCTAGGATCAAGTTGGTTAAATTCTGAGTTAGATTGCTAGACTAGTTCTGATACTTGGAATTTCTTGTAAACTCAGAAATTTTTCCTTCTTAGATTCAGCAATTGATAGTAGGATTTGATCGCACCAAAACGGGGGAAATTGTTGGGAAAATATTCCTAGATTTATATTGTAAATGTCCCTTTAGATCAAATTGAAAAGGTATTGCTGAAGTCTAGATAGTCTAGCAACTCTGTGTAAAGTCCTGTTTAGGAAATATTCCGAGTTGTAATAGATTAGAAGTACTTGCGAAAGATTGCTGAATGATTCAGCAATTCAAACGAAGACTTCGGAAATTTTTGATGCCAGGAGCGTTCTCAGCAGTCAAGAAGATTGCTAGAGACGTCAACAGACAGAAATAACTTCTAAGAAGATAGTGGTCAAGTGCTAAGAAGAATTGACTGCTAAGGAGACAGTAGTCATATGCTGAGAAGAAATGACTGCTAGGAGTACTTACTCAGCAGTTGGAAGAAAAGAGATAGCAGAATGCTGAAGGAGTAAGCATTCACTATTTACTTAGAAGATTGCTAGAACTAATAGCAATAAGGAATCAAGACCCAAGTGCTAAAAGCAGACTGCTAGAAGAGCTCAGCAATCAAAAGGTCGAAGTACTTAGCAGAGTGCTCCCGACATTCTCCAGGAGAATGCTAAGCAAGGAAATATTCAGCAAACTCTTGTTAATACTACTGTTCTAACAAAAGGTACAACCAAGGATGAATAGCCTTCCCGAAGTAGGTAAAAAGGCACTGTATCACGCCTGAAAGGACAAAAAAGTAAGTAGCTCTTTTGGACAAAGGAGACGTTGTGTCTAACAGGTCTGGAGATTGAAAGTTTGAATCTCTAGATATAAAAGAGAAGTCCAAACAAGAGAGAGCACCCCTTACGACTACGACTAACAGCTGCTCATACGAGAGAAAACTTTACAAGCGAACAAAAAGCAAAAAGAGTAGTAGGTTGAGAGCACATTAAAGAGACAAGAAGAATCTCAAAGCTCACAACAGCAAGTGTAAAACAATGTATATTTGATACTGCATTCAAGAGGATTCCTTGACTTTATTCAAGGATCAATCATTGGGATAACTTCCATCCTAGGAAGCGTCCAGCAGTCACATCTCTGAAAAGTGATTGACTACGACGGACCGTTGCTAAAACCCCCAGGAGAGTTTAGGAAGGAACTATAAAGCTTCCATTGCAGTAAGGTTAAATTTTACGAAGGTGCGCCCTTGACTTAGCCGCAACTGTCGACCGAAAGATCCAAGTAACGGAGGATAGCTTTGTAGTGACTGGCTCGAAAGCTCTCTACTTGCTACAAGAGGATGGCGAATCCTTGTACTTGAATATATCTTTTTAGTGAATTCTCAGTGTTCGATTGAGGAGTGGACGTAGATCTTTGAGGATCGAACCACTATAAACCTTGTGTCTTTCGTTATTGTTTTATAGTTTCTGCTTGTTGATTTTAAACCTAGCAACCTCAAGTTGCTAGAGTATATCTAAAACAATCTAACTCCAACCTTCGAGCTAAATATTTGTGAAGAAACTAAGTGCAAGATACTTAAACATTCTGCTGCATTTGCTAAGTAGTCTTCCGCTACTTATCACGACTCTGATCTGGGACCAACACATGCCAAATCAATCAACTCATCATGGTGGAAAATCAAATAAAGTATTAAAATTCCTTGGTTGGGAAATTTTAACTTAGGTTACTATCATGTGACTATTTATGCTTAGTTGGCCTCAAGAACACAATAATAATCAACCTTAATAAAAATATTAGATTTAATTCCCTACAATTGATTACTCTTCCTTTTGAGACAGAAAACCAATTATATTCAATTCTTCTTCCTATTGTAAATCTTCTCCTCTCGATCTTTTGATTAAAAATTATGGACATAGAATCAAATTCATCTCTCGATCCATCTTCAATTATAAGTTCTATCAATTAAATCACGAATTGAAACCAAGCAATTTTGAGTTGATAAATCTAACATGTAACATGATCAATTACACTTAGCCCTAGAACTTGCTAGGGTTTCTAGCCACTCATGATGAACAGAAACACAAGAAACATCTTATTAAATTTCATAATAAAAACTTGCAATGAAAAGTAAAGATTATTCGAGTCTTCAATCTCCAAAACTTTAAAAAACTTGAATACTTGAATGAATGATGAATTCTAAAGCTAAATCCTCTCGAATCTGGAGCTATATGAGTATTTGTAGAGGTAGATGTGTATAAATTCAGATCTAGGGCCAAAAATATAATTTAACCATAAAAATCATGATTTTTCTTTTTTCTGGGTTAGCGTCCGTCGATATGCACCTTACGTCGATCGATGCAAAACTTTCCATGTCAGTCGATATAGAGCTTGCATCGGTCAATGTGCATCTTCCACGTTGGTCGACATAGCCCTTGCATAGGTCGACATGGCACTCACGTCGGTCAAAACAGAGACCATTTTTTGCCCATTTCGATCCTTTAGTGCAGTCTTCTGGATTTGGCCATAACTTTTGCTCCCGAACTTCGATTGGCTCGATTCTAGTTGCATTGGAAAGCTAATTAATATATCTTTCTATTTTCATGCTCCATTAGTTCAGATTCAATTTGGGGAAGAAGTTGCGAATATTTCTTTGAACATCAACTGCTTTTGGTACGGCCTAAAACCTGTAAAAACACACCATGACAAGCATAATAACCCATAAACTCGACTTATGCATAAAATATATAAATAAAATCTACAAAACTAAAATAAAATACTAGAAAACCATATAGATAAGTGAGTCCATTTACGAGCTTATCAAACCCCCCAAACTTGAATGTTTGATTGTCCTCAATCAATAGGCAAGAAAGAAGTCAAAAGATCATTCAGTTAAAGTGCAATGCCTCACAAGATTCATTACAATCAAGAATAAAAAATCAACTACACACAAGCAATTTGAAAGAGATAGACAATCCATCAACTGTGGAAGAACTCATGGGAAGTGTATTGCTCAAACTCTCAAGTGTTTAGGATTTAGATGATAGCACTCAACACATGTATGAAGAAATTTCAATCATAGGCTTGCAAATTCTCTAATATCTCCACTGCTAGAATGTGCACACAAGTATTGGATCAAAAAGGACTTTCATTCGGTTGTAATGTAGGCTTTTTTGTGACAAGGTAGGGAAATTTGGTCAAGTGACTAAAATTCATCAAGCTGGCGAACTTAAAAAAATCAAAACCACTCGCTATCATCATCACCTTATCTCCTGAAATATATCAATACGCATCATCATTTTCCTTTTTTTTTCTTCTTCTCTTTTCCTAGCTCTTTTGAATCTCTTATACCCTTTCAATAGTTTACACACATATATATTTTTTTTCAGAAGGCTTATGAGAATTCTAATTTCTTTTGAGCTATTTTAACACCCAACTTTTTATCAAACACTAATTTTATACTTCTTATCTCCAATGCACATCAGTCTACCCCATCAAACCACAACTCAAGACACGAGCAAAACTAGCACAATCTTAAGCTTATAGACAAGGAAAGAATTGTAAAGGCTCAACGTGGATAACTAGGGAAAAATAAATTGTGAAGGGATACTGTTTAGGATATCGGGTTAACAAAGATGGCCTAATATCATCTTCTAAACTTGTTGACACTATGCAGTCTCGAAACAGAAAATAAGCAAGTTCTAGAGAAATTAAACATACATCAGAATCTCACATCAATCGAACATAAGGCTCAAATATCTCACACAAGGGTTTAAAGTTTTCCTCCACAGTCAACTTCAAATCAACTCAATTAGCATGCAAGTGTAAGTTTAAAATTAATCCTATAATGCGGTATTCTACATTCATAGGCAATTAACCAAAGTCAGAATCAATTCAAACTCAACCATCAATCGATTCTAATCGCACATCCTCATTCAAGTTGCATCAAAACTAAAAAAAACTCTCATAAAATAGCATTGTTGTGTGCTTTAGTGTGACCACAGAACCAATGCGCAAGTATACGCAATCTACAAGTAATACAGTCAAGTGAGACCAGATATCGAACACAAGTGAGTGAGTTTCAAAATCGTGCACTAAGAATTGTTTGTGAATGAAGGGGTGTTTGTTACTAACTTCTACTCAAAACATAAATAAGCATACACTATAATTCCAAACAAAACTAAAATTAGTGATACTTCATCGTTCCACAGAATAAACATAAAGCATATAAACTTGTTCACAAATAATAAAAAGGGCACACTCGGGTGATGGAATACAATTCACTTCTGCTTTCTTATATGCTAGAGCTTCTGTCGTCCCACTAGATCTACATTGTCCTACCGGGTCTCATATGTCTATGCCTACCAAAGTATTCAAGTGACGACACCAATAAATCCAGTCCTCTAAAGTTGTATTATCTCATACGCCTATGGGATTAACACAATTGTCTAAAATCTCCTCGGCCTATTTTACCTTTCGGTCTCCATAAGTGATATGTTTCTATCCACTGTTGTGCTCAAGAAATGTTTATAAACAAGATCGAAGACAAGTTCAGTCATACAAAACATGGTTCTAACATTTAATAAAGTAAAAGCGATTTGTTACACAACCCAAGTGTAAATAGAATTAGCTCATACTTGCAAAAGAAATAAAATAAAATAGAATATCATTCATCATCAAATACAACTCAAACTCTAAAATCAAACAATCGATGATGATCCCTCTCGCTCCAATGGCTTCTACTTCAAGTTGTTGCTCAATCTCCTCGTGTTCTCCCCGCTCGTGTGTTCTCCGGTGTTTTTATTATCCAATCCTCCCTGGTTGATATTTTTTGCATCTCCTTCCAACACCGTTGATTTCTTTCTCTTCTCTAGGATGTATCCACGTGTAGAAATGTCATTGTTCTTCTCAGATAAGAGTTCGGCTCCCATCGCGACACCTGTCCTCCCTGTAGACAAGATGAAAAAGGGGCTTTATCTTTGTCTTCAGATGGTCCCGGAGATAGAAAATCCTCTTCCTTTTGTACATGCATCTCCCATGCTCAAGCATAACTTCTAACCATCATGCGGCAGGAAAGCTCTAGCATTCTGAACATGATCAAAACTTCACCAAAAGCTTGCAAAAACTTACTAATACTTGTATTAGTTAAAATATCATGACCTATTTGCAAATATGTAAAAACAACCAAAAAGGACTTTGATTAATAGCAATCTTATTCAAAATAACACCTAAAGTTCATACGAAGGAATCAAAAGATAACTCTTTATGAGAGTTATCACCCCCCCAAACTTAAGATGTTGCTTGTCCTCAAGCAACTAAAATAGACTGAAATAACATAAATCAATGTTCATAAGTAATAAGCTAGAATAGTTAATCTCCTCTCCAAAAGGCCCACAACAAAAGTCAAAAAGAAAGCATGAATGATAATTCTCTTGATTGTTCAACTTCAGTCCTCATCCTTTGTAAAGTTTAACAGTATACACTCATCTAATCTTGTAATTCAAAGTTCACAAAAGAAAAATCAGATTTCAAGATAACCAAATCATAGCTGAGCTTAACCTTAACTACTTATTCAAGCCTCGATGATCATCAATGTCACTTTTCTTTTCCTACCCGTTCATTCTCTCTTGTTCTCCACTTATAGGCTTCAGATCCCACCTAGATCACAAGGGCTTTCACAGCTTCTAATGTTAGGCCACGGCTCAAGGTGAGAAAATTTGGATAGAGTGACTTAAGTCTAGAGGTATTGTCCTTCTTGTTCTAACCTTGAACTTATCCTATTCTTATCTTCCGACTTACTTCCTTTCTTATTTTTTTTTTTCAGCAACTTGCTATTGCTAAATCACTCGGCCATCTCAACATATAATGTGGACATCAGCCTTATTTCATACACATCTCTTTTCAAGGCACATTTTTCTCTTTCTCTCTTTTTTTTTAGGCTAACACATTTGCCTATCTTTTCATCATTTTATTAAGGTAAAGGACCCAAGGAAAGCACTGCGAATAGAAGTGGTACCCCCAAAACTTTGAACAAAACATTGTCCTCAATGTTAAAAGAGAACTAAGTCGGATCAATCCTCTAGACTAGGACGTGTATGGAATTTGGCTTAACATAAAGCAGGTGTAAGCAATAAAAAGGCTCAAGCTCAAAAATCTAGGTGCAAAGGATTATTCAATGTAAGCAAGAAAATATCTGAGGGCACAAAGATCAAGAGACTGCCTTAATCATTTCTAAATGGGATGTTTATTCCTATTTGTCTTGACCAAGATTGAACTTAGGTAGATGACATTTCACTAATTAGTACCGGCTAAGCTCAACCATATGTCCGGCATATCAGGTTTTCAAAAATAACAACAAATGCAAACTTTGTCTCGCAGACCAAATTTTCATGTACAAAGCTAAACATCGAAAGTAAACGAGGATTGAATTTCAACAATCAAGATCTGCACCAAACATGCACAAGAAAGGTTGATGAAAAATTGAGACATCATAGGGCAAGAGGAGATCATACTACTAGACTTAGAACTTATTATAATAAAAACCCAAATGAACTTCATGCTCTATCATGAGACGAGCATGAAGTTCAACCATCGATTAGCAAAAACTAAAAACTCAAATCATAAAAACGAACATAACATAAACATAATTAGAAATTGTTTTTTCAAAAACATAAAGAGTTCAGAAAGGATCCTGTTCATCAAGCCGAACCACCAGCAACTTTCTTCACCTTCACACGGCCACCCTTCATCTTCAACAACTTGGTGGTCTGAGCTTTGACCTTCAACAGTACCTGATGCATCAGCTTGAATCCCCTCAATAGCTTTGCTTGCTTCGCCTTGATCATTGACAACTCAGTTTGCAAGGTTTCCAGTACGTCGTTATCTGCAGCAGGTGTTTCCCCTTGAGCACGAGCTTGCGCTTGTGCATGGCACTTCATCTGATATTGAATGTTGAAGTAGCTTTTCGCAATACTCCTTGGCTCATCAGAATGAAAGGGGACTCCTGCTCGCTTGCAGAGCTCCGAAATTAGTGAAGGGCAGAAAAGCGGTCCAGCTCTCTTAGAGGCTTGAATAGATATTGAGTCGATGATGAATGACACAATATCAATCGGGTCGCCTTTTACAATTGCCGCCACCATCAGGATTCGATCTTGACCTACCAAGGTGTTATGGGTAGTGGAGCTGATTCTGTTCCTCAGGAAGTGGATCTAAGTGTTTGCTTCAGTGGTCAGATAGCTAGCTAGAGCAGAGAGGTTGTCCTTTGTTTCATCAACCCACTGCGCTCCTCGCACAGACACAATGCTTAAAGCTTCATCGAGCTGCTCCTTCATTGCCGAATTCAGTAAGTCCATGAAAGTATCTGGTTGAGGCAGGTGCGTGTCGTAGACTGCATGAAAAGTTTTAGGATTTAGAACCACTTCCTTTCCTCTGACCATCGCCCGAAGGTCATAATCTACACCTATAGATTGTTGACAGTTGTCATAGAACTCCCTAACCAGGGCAATGACAGGCGCAGGCTGCATAACCACAAAGGGTTCCCACCCTTGGCTCTCGACACTTCGATGTATCTCTGCCGGTAGCTTGGACAGATCCTTGAATCCTCTTTCCAGCATAAATTTGCGACTGGCCAACACTTTCATCCTTTCCTTATGTAGCTTCAATGAGAACTTTGGAATCCTAACAATTTCTTCGGCCGACAACACCACCACTTTTTCCTTTCCACGCTTAATTTCCCTCTTCTTTGACTTTTCCGATTGCTTCTTTGAACTTTCTCCTGTTTCTTTAACTGCCACCTTCTTTACTCGTTTTCCAGTTTCTGGGTTTCTCAAAATTCCCTTGGCATCTTCCACATTTTCAGTTCGCTTCCTCTTCCATGTTTTAGTGTTGTTCTTGGGTACCACCTTCTCTCATTTGGTAGTAGTTGGATGCCTATCAGACTCGGCTGCATGTTTGTTAGATGTTGTAGCATCGGTTGCTTCTGATCCCTTCTTACTTCCAGACTCTCCATCTTCTTCAACAGGGGTACCTTCATTCACTACTTCTTTCTCCTCGGCAGGGGGTTGGTGTTGATTCTCCAAACCCTCTTGAATATTAGGCTCGTTCTCCGATTCAAGATCTTCAGACTGGCCTTTCTCGGTCTCCTCAACACTCACCATGTCTCCCCCTGGTTGTTTAGGTTCTTGCTATGCTTCCTGCTCCTGAATCAGCATCCTCAGATTGCTCTCCTTTAGCAGCGACTTCCTCCTCCCTCGAAGTTCCAGGGTCAACTTTGGAAGTGGCCGCATCAACTAAATCCATCAGATTCCCTTTCTTGGGCTTGGTGCTTGCAATTCTAGGCTTCTTCACCGGTTCATTTAGGATTTTGACTGGGTTCTCCGCACTTGTGGGAGGTAGCCTGGCATTCCTCTGGGCCATAATTGAGACAGCAGCCCTACTCGATCTCCTCAATTTCTGGGTAGGCTCTGGCCGCTTTGCCTTTGAAGCAGCTTTGGGTTTCGGTGAAGTTGGACTAACTTTCTCCGGCGTAGTTTCAGGGGATTCATTGATCATCCCCGGTCGCTTCTTGCCGCGCTGCTTCACCCTCATAACTGGCTCTGCAGAGAATTAAATTTGGACACCCAAAACAAAACTAACTGCAGTAAGATCATACACCCCACAAAATTTTAGCATTCAATTACTTCAGGCCTTCTTCAACACGTTAACTATCTACCCCCAAACTTTGAGTTCACTCAAAGTTCCTCACACAAACTGGTCAAAAGTTCAAAATTACGATTTGGGATTAAGCCCTAACGTAGAACTTGTCAGAACTCCCATGTCAGAACTACTGCATACGACTCGCAATGATCACAGAAACCAAGGCAAATTTTCTATCTCCCAATTAAGTCCACAAGTTTAAGAATCATGCAAGCAGAAATTATACCCATGCCCAAGACAACAGTTTAGCAAGAAACTTCAACAACATAAACATACCAGACATTTTGATTCACGAAAGCAACAAAGAAAAAGGAATAGTTGAGTACAAGAGAAAATATGAACACCCAAAGGTAAGAGGGGGAGGGGAATTAGAAATCCGTACATGTTGTTCGACAACTACTTGATTTATGCACGAGATTTTTCGAGTTCTTTCTGCCCGAATGCTAAAGGAGGGATAACTTTTTGGATGATTTCTACAGTATGTACAACATATATACACATCCACTTTAAGCATAAACCGACACAAGAAACAAGGTAACCCTTTAACTTCCCTTGATTAGACACACCCTTTCTTTTCATCTTAAAAGGGAAGTTGCCAAAACTGTCTCTCCTAGGGATAGTAACTGTTATTCCTATTCTCTCTCCTCCCAACGGCTATTTCTTAATTGACACAAAATATTTTCCAATCTCGATGTCTCTCTCTTTCACTTTTTTTTTATAAAATAAACATAAAATAAATGAACCCGAATTAACTAAATAATATTCCTACTTTACTTTAAGTTTACCTACTCAGCACTAATGTTACTCACAGGCTGTAGCATTCGACTATCCTAACACTAAATCAAAACAAACTTAAATTTAACTAGGTAGGAGATTAAATGCAGAATTAAAATGAAATTCCTAAGCTATCACCACATGCTTCATCTAATCCTCATGATAGCTTAGGTTACCTCGACTCCTAAAGTTCCTGCACCTGAATGGAAGCTTTCACCTTCTCCCAGCTTTCTCCATGGTATTGTTTCACCCTTTGTCCATTGACTTTGAAAGTACTTCCTGAGCTTTCATCCTTGAGTTCCACGGCTCCATGAGGATAGACTTTGACCAAAGTGAACGATCCTGACCATCGGGACTTTAGCTTGCCAGGAAACAATCTTAATAAGGCATTGAAAAATAAAACCCTTTGTCCCTCTTCCAGATTTCTATCCGCAATCTTGCTGTCATGCCATCTTTTCACCTTGTCCTCTTATATCTTGGCATTCTCATAACTTTGCAGCCTTAGTTCTTCAAGTTCATTAAGCTGCAATATGAAGGGATTCGTGAACTGAATCACGAAGTTCGTTTGCCAAGGATCGTTAATTGGAATATCAAAAATAAATTTCTATGCCTATGAACAATCCTAGCATGCTCCTATATTAATTTGCATAAGAAGGTTTATGCAGAATGCCTGGATTGTTGAAACCTGAAGAACGCGTGCGCGGAGATGCCCTTTGATCTTTCCCATGCACAAAGATTTAATTTCCTAACAGATTGAGGAAATTAATCTATGAAGATAATAATAATATTTTTGAAAAACAAGGAGAGAGGGAGAAGAAAAATCCTCCTGATCTGATCTTCTGATCTGTATCCCAACTCGATCTGAAAATCTGGTGAAGATTCTCTATCAAATCCCTTGCCCGATTGAGAAGCAGAATTTCCTCCTCGTTCTCAGATCTTGGTCGATCACCACAGCTCCCAAAAACTGGTTTGCTGTGTGCAACTTATGATCTTGTGGTGTGTTGAGATCTGAGGAACTGAGGCCTATTTATAGGAAAATACTGGACTTCTATTGGGCTTGAGTTTCATGGGCTAGACCAGGGACCAGAATGCAAATAGCAAATAAGGCCTATCAATTAATTAATTCCCATATTCAACCCAGAATATAATTAATTAATTAATATTGATTCATTCCACCAGAGAATCAATATTGTCCTACCTATTTGCTACCACGTTTTAAGGTTACGGACATTCGTTAATTAATTTAAGCTCTGACAAGCTATTTAATTAATTCACATCTTATATTCCTGAATCAATCCACTCAAACCTTTTCACTTATGCTTGAACTTAATCAGCCTGCAGGACTTAGCATAACGATCTTTTTGAGCTGTTCAGGGAATGTCACTATCCTATACTGGATATGGTTAACTAGTTTCAGTACCAGACAGCCATACACAAACTGCTATTACGCAAGATACAGATATACAAGCTCAACTAGAGCCTTTCACTGCAACTCAAAGTAATACACAATCTGCATATACTTCTGTACCTTCATGTAGGCTTAGGATCTCGTCAAACCATAGAGATCTAGATTCTTTTAATGTCAGATAAAAGAATCGATCTCGACTTAGGTCCTTATCAATGTGTGCCCCACACCAGCATACCAAGCCATCCAAGATAAGATGCTTATTACTGCGTATGTTGCAGCCTACACCGACAGTTTATCCTGGAACTGCCTCAGCTGTGATAACTATTTATATCTCACTAGGTCAAACGATCCATACGATCTTCCGTGATCTTCTACGCACCGTATGATCTCCCTATCGACGAGATAAGAGGATAATTGTGTTTGCGACACATGTTTGTTAATTCATACAGGAGATGAACATACAACATTCATGATTCCCAGTATATTAACCAACCGACCTTGTACATAATATACCAATCATAATGCTTTCAGTATTTAAATCCATCAATCTCCCACTTATACTCTAAGCATTATAGAGGTGCTTTCCAGAGTATAACGCGTCTAAACTAATCTAGCTATTACATCAAACATTCTACATGGATAGCTTTGCCCTCAGCCCAAGGTTACGTACATGCATCTCGTAGACCTTCTGAGGCAGAGCCTTTGTGAATGGATCCGCTAGATTATTTCTTGTATCAATATTCTCTACTAGCACATCACCCCTTGCTACGATTTCTCGTATAATATGGTACTTCCTTTCAATGTGTTTTGTTGCTCTGTGAGTTCGTGGTTCCTTTGAATTAGCCACAGCTCCCGAATTATCACAGTATATCGTGATTGTCTTGGGCAACTTAGGAATCACGTCCAACTCCAGAAGGAAGTTTCGAAACCATACCGCTTCTTTCGAAGCTTCAGAAGCTACCACATACTTTGCTTCCATGGTGGAGTCCGCAATGCACTTCTCCTTTGAACTCCTCCATGATATGTCCCCACCTCCCAATGTAAACATATAGCCAGAGGTGGACTTCTTTTCGTCTTGATCTGCCTGGAAATCCGAATCAGTATAACCCACAGGGCACAACTCCTCACACTGATAGACGAGACAATAGTCTCTTGTCCTTTTCATGTATTTGAGTATGTGCTTTACCGCGGTCCAATGCGCCTGTCCAGGGTTAGACTGGTATCTCGCTACCATGCCTAAAGCAAAGCAGATATCTGGCCTCGTACATAGCATTGCATACATGAGGCTCCCCACGGCCGATGCATACGGCACGTTCCTCATTTCATCTTTCTCCCTTTGTGTCACCGATCACTGATCCTTGGAAAGATATATGCCATGTCTGAAGGGTAACAGACCTTTCTTCGCAGTTTGCATGCTGAAACGGGCAATCACAGTATCAACATATGATCCTTGAGACAAGGTCAGCATCCTCTTATTGCGCTCCCACAATACTTTTACCCCTAGGATGTATCCTGCCTCCCCAAGGTCTTTCATATGAAACTGCTCGGATAACCACCCCTTTATGCCCGACAATACTTTCACATTGTCGCCAAATTGGAGAATATCATCTACATAAAGTGCAAGGAACACCATGCTTCCGCTGACACATAGACGGTACACACAACTCTCGTTTGAGCGTTGTGAAAATCCATAGGATTTAATCACTTCATCAAAACGAAGATTCCATGACCGTGAAGCTTGTTTAAGTCCATACAACGACTTCCTTAGCTTCCAGACCAAATGTTCTTCGCCCTTCTGCACATAACCTTCTAGCTGTTGCATATAGATGTCCCTACCTTCTTCAAGGTAACCGTTTAGAAACGCAGTTCTGACATCCATCTGCCAGATTTCTAGGTCCTTATGTGCTGCTATGGCTAGGAGTATACGAATGGACTTAAGCATGGCTACCGGTGAGAAGGTCTCGTCATAGTCTACACCTTCTTTCTGACTATAACCCTTCACCACCAGCCTTGCTTTGAAAGCTGTAATTTCACCATTCGCTCCTTTCTTTCTTTAGTATACCCATTTGCACCCTATGGCTCGACAGCCATCTGGAAAATCAGTTTTCTGGTATACATCCGTAGCCGTAATGGATTCTATTTCAGAATCCATGGCGATCAGCCATTTGTCTGCATCCTTATCAGATACCGCCTCGTCATATGTCCACGGATCGGTATCATCCAGTCTGTTTTCCGGGATCAAGATAAAAGACTCTCCCATGAACATGTACCTTTCGGGTTGGTGGATAACCCTCCCACTGCGACAAGGCATCTTAATCGTGTCAGTAGTTGGCACAATACGCGTTGGTCCCATACCTTGCATTAGTGGCAGTGTTGGTATAGCCTCACCTTTTGTAGGTGGATTTACCATTACTCTGGGCTTTCCTGATGGAATTGCTTCTTTGTCCTCAAGCTCGTGGAGGACAATTTCACTATTGGATCTGTGGTTTCTTACATATTCGTCCTCCGAGAATCACGCGTTGGTACTGACAACGAATTTCTGATTCTCAAGACAATAGAAATAACCACCTTTCGTTTGCCTGGGATATCCTACAAACAGCATCAGCTTACACCTACTTTCTAACTTATCAGGTTACATTGTCAGCACATATGCTGGAAAACCTCAAACCCTCACTCTGTTCAAACTTGGCTTTCGCCCATACCAGAGTTCCAGAGGTGTTTTAGGAACTAATATAGAAGGTACCAGGTTAAGCAAATAGGCTGTTGTCTCCAAGGCATATCCCTAAAACTAAATCGGCAAGCTTGCATAACTCATCATCGACCTGGCCATTTCCAAGAGAGTTCTATTTCTTCTTTCCGCTACACCATTTTGTTGAGGGGTTCCTGGTGCAATCCACTGGGATGTAATCCCGTTATCTCACAAGTACTACAAGAACTCATTACTGAGGTATTCTCCACCACGATATGATCGTAGTGTCTTGATAGTCTTACCTAGCTTCTTTCCTACCTCAGTCCTAAACTCTTTGAATTTCTCAAAGCATTCAGACTTATGGCAAAGCAAATAGACATATCCGAATCTTGAGTAATCGTCAATGAATGTGGCGAAGTACTCATAACTTCCACGAGCTTGCATGGACATTGGTCCACATAAGTCAGAGTGGATCAATTCCAACACATTCTCTGCTCGAGACTGACCTGCCATAAAAGGCCTGGTCGTCATCTTTCCTTCTATACAGGACTCACAGATTTGATGAGGTACCACTTGGAAAGAATCCAAGAGCCCATCGCATGCTAATCTTTTAATCCTCTTTAGATTGATGTGACCTAGTCTCAAGTGCCAGAGATATGTTTGATCCTCATCGGAAGAAAACTTTCTCTTTAAATGATTATTATTATTGGATGAGTTTGCAACATTCACGGAAGATTTATGCATACAATCAATGATATAGAGAGAGTCAATCAGTTTGCCATGACAGATAACACCGTTATTACCAATGATAGAAACTCCACTAACAAAAATAACTGAATATCCATCATAAAATAACATGGAAACTGAAATTAAGTTCCGCCGAAAAATCGGCACATATAAAACATCTCTCAAAATCAAAATATAGTTTTCAAAGCATAAAGTAAAATCTCCAATGGCTACTGCTGAGACACGCTCTCCGCTGCCCATTGAGATGGCAATCTCATCATGCTTCAGCTGCCTTGTCGGCCTGAACCCCTGCAAAGTATAACAAACATGGTAAGTAGCTCCAGTATCCACTACCCAAGAATGGGTAGGAACCGATGCTAAACATGTTTCTGTTATAAATGCACATGACGTACCTTGTCTACCCGTTCCGAGCACTAGACAATCTACTTCACTTCGCTTGTGTTTGCATGGCCTGGTGACATCATCTGCTAAATCAGCTTCATCTAACCTTTTAAGCATTTCCTTTGCTTCAGCAGCTGTCTTGTCAAAAGCTGACAAAGTTGTAGCAAATTCCAATGCCCTAAGGTTAGATTCCTCTCGGATCAGGGCTGAGAGTAACTCAGGAAGAGTAAACTCGCGCCTGGTACCGAGGGACTTGATGAAATCATCGTAAGAATCAGAGAGAGAGTGCAGGACAATGTTTATTTCTGCCCGCTTACTGACTTGTCCACCTCTCTTTCTGTACTTTCTCATAATTCTCATCATACTGATAAAGTGCAGAAGCAACGAACTCCCATCAGTCATCCTCTTGCAGATCAGGCCCTCTACAAGATTATAACTGACAGTTCGTCTCACCTTCCCATAAACCTTCACAAGGTCCCTCCATATCTCAACAGCAGTTCCGAACTTCTTGTACTTGAGCTTTAATTCTCTAGACAGACTCTTCATGATGAGTTTGCAGGCAAACTCAGCAGAAGCTACCCATCTGTCATAGAATACTCGCTCATAACCAGTACAGTTCCAATACCTGGGAGTTAGAGGGTCCATGTAAAGTATATGGGCATGTTTTGCAGTGCAGAGTATTTCCATGAAGCATAACTTCCACTCAGGAAAATTCGGACCAGTTAAATGGTTTGTTATTAAGAGGTTGACAACGTGAGCAATAGACATGTCTAAAAACAATAAATTAAAACAGAAATTAAAACATAGTCGCAAACTATTGAAACAATTAAATATTGAAACCTTATGATAAAGTAATATTAATGTTTCCTCCAATTTGCCTAAGTATTACTATTGCAAGCCACACATGTGGACGTTTACAACAAAACACTTAACCAGACTGCATCTTTCAATTACAGTCCTTTAATTCCAATCCATGCCCGGGTTCCTTAGATAAATGGAATTAATAATTGGAGACTAACTTAAGACCATATTATCCTACTGAGCAGGGACATTACAAATGAGTTATACTCAGGATAACATCTAAGCTAGCTTACCACCAAAGCCAACCCTCCCATATAAGGATCTATTAGAACACACCCGATCCCTATAATATGGTTGTCTCATTTAATTCAATCCCTAGAGAACTTATGAAAATTCAATACGCAAGCTACACATGTAGACGTTTACGCATGAACTCCCACTTCTCACATGAAATAAATGTTTGTTTTAAGAAATCCTATCTATTAGAACTTATGAATAATGAATTAAATAAGCTACACATGTAGACGTTTACCTAATAAATTATCCACTTCCAATAAAGGATCGCTTTGTGGAGGTCTTACTAAATTATGAGCTTAGTAATTTTTAGTTCATAAGGTTCAATTGCACAGATTATTTTATGTAGCCTTAATTATAACATTGCTAAAATTCTATCATGCATAGCATGAACCCCGAATTTATAGTTATAATTAATTACACAAAATAAATCACATAGCATGCTTTAAAGCTGTAAATAAAAGCAGTAAACATGCTCCTATTATCTACAACATGCTTATATGCTGCGCAATTAGATTAAACACGTATATTGTTGGGAAAATACTCATGAATTACCCTTAGGATCTCATTGTAAAAGGTTTTGTTGGATCAAACCTTAGTAGATGGTCGATCATTGCTGAACATTAGCATAGCTTAGCAACTTATGTAATGTCCTGTATAGGATAAACATCGAGTTGTAATAGAATAGGCTGCTGGGAAGTATTTCAGCAAACATCAAAGAATGCTAAAGGAAGACTGCTAGCAATAACAGAATGCTAAGGAGTCAGCATCTGACAAACACGTCCTAAACTGCTGAAGATGCTAGCAAACCAAAGTCAGAGTAGCAGACAAAGCACTTGCTGTGCATTGAGTCCAGAAGTATGCTGAAAGAGATCCAGCATCCCGTACCAGTAGAAGCTCAGCAAAGCAAACCTGAACAACTGCTACACCGCCATTCTGACCAACACACGACGATTAGCCATGTCAGAAGTAGGACGAAAAAGCATGTGGAAAAGCAGAAAAGTTAGTAAAAAGCTACCTGCATTTAAGGAGAAAGATCCGTTGTGTCTAAACCAATCTGCCGACTCAAACTTCGAGGACACAGCTATAAAAGGCAAATCAAAGGAAGATGCAGGAGCTGCTCACTCTCTAACCAAAACTCAATATACGAAAGATTCCAAAAAGCAAAAAAAGGCAAGAGAGCAGTCCAGTTGGAAGGTATAATCCAGAGATATCAAAAGGCCTTCAACTTTCAGAGTGTCTCACAACACGTCTGACATTCTTCTGAGTGATTCTTGAACTGATTCAAGAATCTTCAATCATTGGGATCACTTTCTTTTTAGGGAGAGCATCCAGCAGTCAATTTCTTGTGAAGAAATTGATTAAGGCGGGCATTGAAGCCGAGAACACACGATAGTTCGGAGGGAACTTTAAACTCTTCCAAGCGAGTGGTGAAAGCGAGTTTTATGAAGGTGCGCCCTTGACTCAGCCGGAGCCACACCAGGAAAGTCTGGAGTATCGGAAGATAGCCATAAAGCAGACACACCTATCGACGACTGATTGCTTAACAGGAAAGGCAACTCTTTGTACACTGTATACTTTCTAGTAAAATTCTTAGCGATTCGGCTAAGGAGTGGACGTAGATCATTTGATCGAACCACTATAAATTGTGTGTTGTCTTGTAGTTACTGCTTTCCGAGCTAGTATGTTTTAAAACCTAGTGACCAAGTTGCTAGTGTATAACTGAAAAAGGTAACCTAAGTAAACTTTAACTAAGATAGAGTTGAGAATAATCTAAATACAAGTAAACGCAATCTATTCCGCTGCACTTCATGTGTGTACTTTATTGTAACCACGACGACTCTGATCATAAGGGACCAACAAGTGGTATCAGAGCAGGAGGTTGAAAAACCGACTGCTTCTGAGTCGCTTAGGACCTAGATCCTAGTCTTTCCTTGCTTCTCTTGTATCTGTGTTTTACATAGCTCAGGTGAAGACGAGAATTATCCGATGACGAATCACGCTCTTCCAAAGTACAACAAGAATGGATTTGCAACATGGAAAAAGAAGGCCATGATCCAGCTGCAGAGCATACATCCAGAGATGAGGGACATCCTAACAGTTGGTCCTATAGAAATCATGAAGGTCAACACTGCACCCCCTGGACCCGCTGGTGGCCAACCTAGACCTAAGATGGTGAATAAACCCTACGAGGAGTGGACTCTTGAAGACAAAAAGAGAGGCCAGCTGGAGTTTATCGCTATGAAACTAATCATAGAATGTCTACCTCCCCTAATGTCCAATAATGTTCTAGATTACAATACCGCAAAAGAGATGTGGGATTATGTGTGCGAAGTTTCTCAGGAAACGAAACAAATGAAGCGAAACAAGCTACAAGTCGCTGTGGACAAGTACGAATCCTTCGCCATGATTTCAGGAGATGGAAGAAAAATTCAACACCATCATCGCAGAACTCAAAAATGTCGGCAAGACATATGACAAAGGAGAAATGAATAACAAAATTATATCCAAGCTTTACCCCAGAAGTGATTGGTTTGTCAAGAAGACAAGCATGAGCAAAAAAGATCTCAACAATATGACGACCGCAGAAGTTTTCTCTCAACTGATGGCGCATGAATTCATCATTCAGCAGTCAAAGAAAAACGAAGCTGCCTTTATACATCCAAACCCCACAAGCGTTGGAACTCAAGAAGACATAACTTACTTTGTCAAAAAAGGATGGAAACAAATGAAATCTCCGAGGAAACCTTTCTATAACCAGGAAAAGTCAACACCTGCATCTACAACACCGTCCAAGGAGACTTCATCAATTTCTAATATCAATGATGAAGATCAAAAGACAGGCGAGTTCGAAGAACAGATGAAGAAGAAACAAAAAATGATTCTGGAAGCAAAAGCCGAAAAGGAAGCAAAAACGAGCATGATGCAGCACCCTACTGAAAAAAGGATAAGAACATGTTTTGAATGCAAGTCTCCTGATCACTTGAAGCATGATTGTCCAAAAGTGAGTCCTGAGGAAAGAGAACGTCTGCGTCAGAGATTTGAAAGACGAGCAGTACGAGCTGTAACAAAGGCGTTGCTGACACAGAAAGAAGTTCAAGATATTCCTGACAACAAAGAAGAATATTACCCCACTGACGAGGAAGAAGAAGCCCTAATGGTCTTTATGGCAAAAATCCTTGAAGATGGCGAATCATCTGCTGATGCTGAGCAACCCTTCGAATCGGCTCTAGCAGTCAACAATCAGGAGGACCAGGATTCAAGTGCGAAGACATCAGGCATGTCAAATGAGTGGATCCTAGACAGTGGTTGTTCTGCGCATATGACGGGAGACGAAGAATTATTCTCTGATATTCAAAAATTATATGGCCCATCTGTGGTGTTTGGAGACAACAGCAAAGGAAGAGTACTTGGCAGAGGATGCATAGAGCGGAACGGACTAAGAATTATTAATGTTGCTCTCATATCCAATCTCAAACACAACCTGCTAAGCATAAGCCAACTATGCGAAAACGGGTACACAGTATCTTTCATTCATTCGGGATGTTCTATAGCTGACAATGTAATAGGAGAAGTAAAGTTTCGAGGAATTCGGAAAGGTGGACTTTATGTGGTTGATTGGCAAAGTGGTCAACAACACTCATGCTTTTTAGCACTAAACAAATAGGAAACTACTTGGTTATGGCATAAGAGGTTAAATCATTTAAATTTCAAAACCATCAATCATATTGCTAGAAATGAGCTTGTCACAGGTTTACCTCAAAACATCACATTTCGTAAGGAAGGCATATGCAAGGCATGCCAACAAGGAAAGCAGACCAAAGCCTCATTTCATTCCAACCCAGAAAAGAACACCTCAAGCAGAATCCTAGAATTATTACATATGGATCTATTCGGACCAGTCACTCCACCCTCTGTAAGTAAAAAGATATATACTCTTGTGGTAGTTGATGACTATTCCAGGTACACATGGGTTCGCTTATTGAAAACCAAAGATGAGGTTAAAATCACTCTACCCGAGTTAATCCTCAAGGAGCAGAATAGTAAAGAAGTTACGATGAAGAGAATTCGATCTGACAATGGAACAGAATTCTGCAACAGCATTCTCATGGACTTTTGCGCAGAAGCCGGTATAAATCATGAGTGATCCATTGCTAGGACCCCACAGCAGAACAGTCTAGCAGAAAGGAGGAATCGAACCTTGAAAGAAGCAGTGCGATCTATGCTAGCCGATGCCGACCTACCTACTAAATTTTGGGGCGAAGCAGTGATGACTGTTTGCTATACGCAGAACAGGAGCTCTATCAACGGGCGATTCAACAAAACTCCCTATGAAGTATATAACGGTCGTAAGCCTAATTTAGATTATTACGTACTTTTGGTGCAACGTGTTATATCCATAACAACGGAAAGTCAAAACTTAACACTTTTTTGCCTAAGTCGGATGAGGGTGTACTTCTCGGATACGATCACCCCACTCACAAAGGTTATAGAGTGTTAAATAAGACTATCAGAATCGTGGAAATAACATGCAATGTTTTTTTTTATGAATCTACTTTAGTGCGCAGAGCCATCAATGAGACAAAGGATGACAATCATCAGACTAATGATGTCAATGGTCAATCGATCTTAAATTACCTTGAACACTTTCGATTTGATCCGACTAAGTCTATGAATGAATGTAATCCTGTTCAGATGAGTCCAGCAGACCAGGCCAGTGATGCTAATGATCATGCTGAGGACAAAACATTAGAATGTCATAGGCACCAAATGGGTATTCAAGAACAAGAAGAACAAATCAGGCTTGGTGGTAAGAAATAAAGCACGCCTTGTAGCCAAAGGATACAAACAATGTGAAGGCATCGACTATGATGAGACATTCGCTCCAGTAGCCAGATTGGAAGCAATCAGATTATTTCTTGCTTATGCTGCACATCATGAATTCTCAGTCATGCAAATGGACGTCAAAAGTGCATTCCTTAATGGCAAACTCAAGGAGGAGGTCTACGTTGAGCAGCCTCCAGGTTTTGAGAATGGAAATCAGGTCTATAAACTAAGGAAAGCCTTGTATGGACTGAAGCAAGCACCTCGAGCTTGGTATGGAACTTTATCTAAGTTTCTACTCGACAATGGCTTCAAAAAGGGAAGGATTGATCAAACACTCTTTCGCATTAAGGAAGAAGGAAGTATTCTAATTGTGCAAATCTACGTAGATGACATCATCTTTGGCTCGAAGAATCAAGCTCTCAGTGACAAATTCTCTAAGCTAATGATGAGTAATTTTCAAATGAGTATGATGGGAAGAATGTCCTATTTTCTTGGACTTCAAGTTCAACAATCAAATGAAGGAATTTTCATCCATCAAAAGAAATACACGCGAGATCTAATTGCTAAATATTGTCTAGAAAAAGAAGGAGAAGTAGCGAATCCTACCTTATATCAAGGAATCATCAGATCTCTGCTATATCTTACAGCCAGCAGACCCGATATATCATATGCTGTGGGACTATGTGCCATATATCAATCCCAACCGAACAAAACGCATCTAGACACAGCGAGGCGAATTATCCGTTATTTGAAGTGCACAGAAGGCTTAGGAATTTGGTATCCAAGAGCCGACAGTCTAGCCCTAAGTGGTTATTCAGATTCTGATTTTGGAGGATGCAAAATCATCAGGAAAAGCACCAGTGGTACATGTCAATTCCTTGGTCATAAATTGATCAGCTGGTTTAGCAAAAAGCAGCACTCGGTAGCAACCTCAACCACCGAAGCAGAGTATGTTGCGGCTGCTAGCTGTTGTCAGCAAATTTTGTGGATTCGACAACAACTTCAAGATTATGACATATCTCCTGAATGCGTACCAATCTACTGTGATAACAATAGTGCTATGTGCATCACAAAGAATCCAGTACATCATTCCATGACAAAACACATTGACATCCGACATCATTTAATCTGTGACCATCAAGAAAATAAGGATATTGATATTCAGTGAATATGCACTGAGGATCAAATAGCAGACATCTTCACTAAGCCCCTTACAGAGGCAAGAGTCAAAGAATTATTCCTCAAATTGGGCATGATGGAACTAGATATTGCTGCGGATGAATGAGATGCTATTCTCATTCTTACTTTCAGCAGTTTATGGAAGATGTTACTATATGTAGTCTGCTAAGCTAATAGCGAATGACGGATATTCCCCTACCAACCCTCAGCAGATAAATTGTTTCTGCTCAGCAAACTATGAAGGAATAAAGATCACATCTATATTTTGTCATGAAGAAACATCAAAAGATCGACATATTCATATACTCATCATCAAAAGAGGAACATGCCTTGAGGCAGATATTCATTACAAAAGAAGGACATCGCACTATCAGTCAAACAAAAGAGGAAATACAGATCTACTATGGAATTCATTCAGAAAGGCGACACTGGCTTATAAGGATAGAAATCAGCCCCTTGAAGGTTGGATGGACCGTCAGCAATTTCTGGAAAATACTTCTCCATCAACCAGTTGAGCTGCATTCCATTTCGCAGAGGCACGAACGGATGAAGCTTGACAGCTTCCCAGACATTCTTGAAGACGTATCCGGCCCAGTCAACAGAGGCAGCATCATCCATGGCCATCATCACCTGCCAAACAGATCTTGAGAAACAGAGGTCATAAGGCTCCTCTCCAAGCAGGATTCCATGGGCAATACGGAACATAACCCAATATGAAGTCTGGAGGCCAGAGGCAGGAACATCAGGGCTGAAATCAAAACGAGGAGAATGACACCATTTCTCCCATGCCAGCCACTCTGGAGCACTTCCTCTGCAAGATAGTCCTCTACAGACAACGGACCTCGAGGAAGCCCGAAATCAACTGCAAAGGTGTCAGGGGTCCAATGGACAAGCTTATCATGGAACACCCCATAGACGGCGTTCTGTTCCACATGGCAATCACTGAGGAAATTGCTGAACACTAACTCTTAAAAATGGTGAGAAGTAGCACACACAAATTGCGAAAGCCCCCCCCAATGCAACGAAGATATGATCTTCACTGGCACATCCCAACCAGACCTGGCTCATCCAGAATCGAATTGCGTCTGATATCTATGGTTCGTGGAGGAGAGGTCATGAGTGAAGAAAGGGAACTGACTTTCTTGAGGTGAAGAAGATTGAAATCATGAATCAGGAAAGAAGGATAATTGAGATGTTTGGATAATCTCAAACGGAGGTATTTATAGAGGATTTCCCATTCATGACGCGAAGAAAGAGAAAAATATGTCTGAAGATCGCAATGATTCACCTCTGGGAATACGAAACGTCGCTAATAAAGGAATCGACGTGTATGCATGGGAAGTCAAATCATTTTTTCCAGCAATAGTGAGAAAGGAGTATTGAAAATATCGAGGATCTCATCATCACATTTTTTTCAGATAAGAGTTCTAATAGACTCAGCAGATCTTCAGAAATTGCTGAAAATTAGAATGCTGAGAAGGACCATCCTCTATCAGCATCCTTGAATGGCTGCTAGTTCAGAAACAACAACATATCCGAAATCGAGGCGGGATGACTCAAAATTCAAACTTGATGGGACCCGATAAGGCGTAATTAATGCATGAAAACGGCGGCATCAACTGAGGAGATGCCACGTCAGAAGCACTTGAGTGTTTCTCGGAGCATGGGAAGCTATATGGAAAGACGTGTTTATTATGAATCGTCGATCTAACACTTCGCAGACTTTCCCTCAAGCGTTAGATCTCACATTCAAAATTAACCCTACCTTTGCTGTGATCACTGTTCATTTTCTTCTCATTTTTTGAGAGTCAGAGCAAAATCCCCAATTCTAAAGTCTCAGAATTGTTTGAAAAATTACTCCAGATTCTCCATCACAGACATGGCCACAGATTCTATAGCCTCATCATCCCAGAAATCTACCTCTCAGAACCATCGCTCTGAATCTAATGAACCACCTCCCTTCAATTTTCCACCAAATTCTGGAGAACCCTTACATATGCGGCATGCACCAGGATTTACTGGGATTCTAAAGAAAGAAGATATTGATGATTCAATATCGTATGGACAGCTTGTTATGATGGCTCGGAAGAAATCCCAAGCCAGCCACACAAAGGAGCAGAGACGTTTGGCTCAAATCATGAAGGATCGCATTCTGTATAAACGTCTTGCTGCTGAACATATCCCAGATTGGATAATGGATATTCTTGATAGCGAACATGTAACTCAATACTTATCCGCTGAACCCATGCATTTTCATCCGCATATGGTTTCTGAATTTTATGCCAGAGCAGTCATGAGTGAAGATGGAAAATCTTTTAAAACTTGTGTTTATGGAAGTATTATTGAACTAAGTGCCGAAGTTCTTGCAAAAACTTTTGGTCTTCGGAATAAGGGGGAACGTATATCTCATTACAAAGTAACGGATTATGATGAGATGGAAAGACGTTGGAATTCATGGAAGAAGCCTGAAGTGATGAAGGATAGGAAAGGTCACGAGATCACATTCCAGGCTGCCACACCCATTAACACCCTACAGGATGAATTTAAAATTCTTGCCGAATTGGTGATCAAGAAATTCCAATGCGACGCCGGATCATATTCTGAACTTTCTGCTAAGAAATATGTAGTAATGATGGCTCTCACAGAAAAAGTGAAGGGAAATTGGGCTGAGTTTTTCTTCGAACGATGTGCAGAGCACGCCAAGAAGAACGACCACATGTCTGTGGATGGAACTTTTTCATCAAATGTTAATTTTGGGTTGAAAATAAGCAAGTTTCTGGAATTGGTCATGCATTCAATAAAAATTGATCAAGGAGTGAAGTTGCTCTGCACTGATTTCATTACAATTACAAGAAAAGCAGCCAACCCTCTTGATTTCAAAAAGCCAAAGAAGCTGACTGGTAAATCCAATGTGGATGCGGACAAGCCTAATTCGGATGAGGAAGTCGACGAACGTTCCTTGGGCGAACAAGTATTGCAGATAGCATCATCTATCTCTGCTGAGGAAATAGCAGTATTAACTCAGAACGATGAAACGGAGCAGTGCTTTAAGCAGCTTGATGATATTGTAGCTCTCGGAGAGATACCGACCGAACAGATTGAGGAGATTATGGACCAAAAGGCCGCACTTCAGCAGCCACTCGTGATTGGTCAACTTGCTGTTCCAATTTCTTCTGAACAACAAAAGGATATTGCTCCCACCAAAACCAGAAGATCTAGTCGTCAGCGCCTACGCAAAACTGCTTAGCTAGCCGTTGTCACTACTAAAAAAGTACCTAATTCACCTCTACCATCTAAAAGTTTCAATGAACGTGTGAAAGGCGTACGTGAAGCTAAAAGAAAGCGTGCAGAAAAAATGAAAGCACAGGAAACAAAGGAATACAAAAAGGAGATGGATAGAATCACATTCGAAGGAAGGGATCTGAACTTCGAGAGAGTAAAAAGATCTCATCTAGAAAGAGAGAATCAAAAGGAGAATACTAGTCAAACACCCGATGAGGAAGCTGTTGAAGAGTTAAACAGAGCAGCAAAGAAAGGGAAGACAAAAATAGACTCTACTTTGACAGAAAAAGAAATGGATAACTCTATTGCAGTCAGCAACACTACCAAGATTACAACTGCAGCAGACGGCATAACTGATAAAGAGCTAGATACGCTAATTCAATCTGGCGCTTTCAATGCCACGGAACATTCCAAAGGCAAATCGGTTCAATTTCGCGAACCCACTGCTACATCTTATCAAGGCAGTAGTTCAGAGGAGGACGCGCCACGAACAGAGACAAGTGATATACATCCCAGAGATAAGGATGCAGGGCCATCAGAAATCTCTAAGGAAAGCGCATATACGAACATGCCAACTGCAGAGCATGTTGCTAACAAAAACACTATTGCAACTGAATTGGAGCAAATCACTGAAGAAACAGGGAAAGACACTGCTGAAGAATCTACTGCAGCTGACGATTCTATGAAGACAACTGCTGAAGAATCTACTGCAGCTGACGAAACTATGTCAGATACTGCTGAAGAAGTCCACCCTACTGAGGAGACAACAGTCGATGCTAGTAATGAAGATCAAGCAGAAGAGGCAATAGAAGAAGAAATCTCCTCTGCTGGATTTTTGGACGAATCCACCTGCTCATCACAATTTGATTCTGAGGGGGAATCTATCGAGGTATTTGATGCCAAAACCCTACGAAAATACCCCACTTTTAGGAATGAACAACTGAGGATTCCATTTGATGGTTTACCTGGCAAACTCTTTCGCTCACGAAGAGTAGCACAGTAGTGTGCTGCTGTCTCGATTAATGAAGATATGAATGCTGATCTCCGAGATTGGAGTGATGAGATCTTAGCCTTCGTAGAACAAGAAGTAAATAGGGACATTGCAGGAGTCTTCTATGTTGTGATTCACGAAGAAACAGAGGAAGGCAAAGTGCTTGGCACTCAATTTTGATGATGGAAAACTTATGACTACATCATGCATTAACTCTGTTTTGAGGAAAGAATGATTATTATCGCTAGAAAAGGTCTTAATTTATGGCGTTCCGAAGAAACCTGGGCAAATGAGTGGATGGACCAGCCCTCCTGCACGAAATAATATACTGATCAACAAGTAATTGCTCGATTGCAAGCAATCCGCGCTCACAGGAAGTTTCTTCCATCTCAGACCCTGCCCAGATCACAGTTTGCTCCAGATAGGAAGTCCTTCGCCCACATGGAACTAACCAAACGACAAAGGGCTGCAATGATTGCTTATCGGAAGCGGAAGGCTGCTTATGAGGAGAAGTTGCGAGTTAGAAGTCTCGAACTAGCCGCGATCGAAGAAGAAAAAGAAAAGGAGGCCAGGAGACAAGACTATCTCAAAATTATTAACTTTCAGAAAGAATACACTCGAGCCGCAACCTCACTTCAAATCTCTGAAACTCAAGGTTATGACTCAAATCTCGATCAGAATATAGTGAGTGAGTCCATGGAAGTAGATACCAATGTGGTTCCTGATGTTGCCACACAAAGAGTTGAAGTAGCAGCTCAAGCATCTGAAATTGTTACAATGGAAAGAGAATATGGTGAAGCTACTACATTAGCAAGCAGTACTGAAATAGTTGTCTCTGACAGTCCTATTGCCGCTGAACTAGTCCAAGTAATCTTCCAGTCTCTTGTCAACATACTTCATAACGCTCTACATCAACGCGATATCCAGCAAGACAGATTCAATGAAGAGGTCCTGAAAGAGGTTGCTGATGTCCGAGGAGCAATCTCTGAAGTGAAAACCTCTGTTCAGCAACAAGTTGGTCAAGTCGCTACCAAGATCACACATGTAGAAGAAACCGTGTCTACGGTGCAAACAAATGTGATGACTCTCAGCGTCGATCTTGATGCACACAAGTCTTTCTCCACTTCTATTTTGGATGCTCTCAAAGAGGGGGAAGAAAGAAGGATTGCTGAACAAGCAAGGATAAATGGAGAGGAAGTTGAGCTGCTGCTGAAAGAAAAAGAATTTGAAAGTGCAATGATGGAACGGAGGATAAAGTTAGAAGAACAACAGAGAGAAGACAAACGAGCACGTATTGAACAGATGTAGAAACTAATGGCCATGACGATAAAGAAAGTTGAGTCTCTTGCTAATTATAACATTGCTAAAATTCTATCATGCATAGCATGAACCCCGAATTTATTATTATAATTAATTACACAAAATAAATCACATAGCATGCTTTAAAGTTGTAAATAAAAGCAGTAAACATGCTCCTATTATCTACAACAAGCTTATATGCTGCGCAATCAGATTAAACACGTATATTGTTGGGAAAATACTCATGAATTACCCTTAGGATCTCATTGTAAAAGGTTTTGTTGGATCAAACCATAGTAGATGGTCGATCATTGCTGAACATTAGCATAGCTTAGCAACTTATGTAATGTCCTGTATAGGATAAACATCGAGTTGTAATAGAATAGGCTGCTGGGAAGTATTTCAGCAAACATCAAAGAATGCTAAAGGAAGACTGCTAGCAATAATAGAATGCTAAGGAGTCAGCATCTGACAAACACGTCCTAAACTGCTTAATATGCTAGCAAACCAAAGTCAGAGTAGCAGACAAAGCACTTGCTGTGCATTGAGTCCAGAAGTATGCTGAAAGAGATCCAGCATCCCGTACCAGTAGAAGCTCAGCAAAGCAAACCTGAACAACCGCTACACCGCCATTCTGAGCAACACGCGACGATTAGCCATGTCAGAAGTAGGATGGAAAAGCCTGTGCAAAAGAAGAAAAGTTAGTAAAAAGCTACCTGCATTTAAGGAGAAAGATCCGTTGTGTCTAAACGGATCTGCCAACTCAAACTTCGAGGACAGAGTGTTGGTCCTCAAATATCAGAGTCGTCGTGAATACAACTTAACACGAAATGCAGCGGAATAAATATTCGTCACTTAAACTTATCGTTGTTTATAAAATGTTTCTTAGCTCAGGTTATCACATAGGTGTGTTTTCAGATATACGCTAACAACTATGTTGCTAGGTTTCAAATCAGCTTGATACAGTAAAGTGATAAAACAGTAAATGAACACAGGATTTTATAGTGGTTCGATCCAAATAGATCTACGTCCACTCCTTAGCCGAAACGCTAAGAATTTCACTAGAAAAGTATACAGATTACAAGGATTCGCCTTTCCAGTTAAGTAGGCAGTGAGCTTTCGGCCTGGCTACTTGACAGCTATCCTCCGTTAATCTGAACTCCTCCGATAAGGTTTGGCTGGGTCAAGGGCGCACCTTCGAAACTCCTGCCATGCCTAAAATGAAAGTTTTATAGTCACTTCCTGACTTTCCTTGAATGTGGCAAAGAGCCCGTCCTAGTCTTGACCTTTTCAGGTGTTCGACTGTTAGATTCTTTCTCGGAAGAAAAGAATCCCAATGAATGAAATATTCTTGAGTGCAATCAAGAATATCTTCAATGGAATGTCAGTATATCAATGACCGAGACTTGGGTTGTTGGGAGCTTTTAATAAACTTTCTCACGGCTCTCAACAGACTACTTTTGTATATTCACTTCGTCAAAGGAATCTCTTGCTTGAGTGTTCTTGAATGTATGAAGTGAGAAAAGCAACTCTTGTCGATGTCTCTTCTCTCTTGGATCTTCCTTTTATAGGTGGAGATTCAAATCTTGAATCTCCATATCCGTTAGACACAACGGCATCTTTGTCCAAGAGTGGATTAACTTGTTTGAACACTTTTTGTATATGACTGTACTTTTCGAACTACTTCTGGAAAGTCTCGACCTTTGCGTGTACTTTTGTCAGAATCGCAGTCCAGCTTCAAATTTTGATTCTTTTGCTTTGCTGAGCTAGAATCTGCTAAAGTATTTTTCTTTTGATCATTTGACTTCCGTTGCTTGCGATTTCTTATTCATTGCTGAAGGGTCCCGAATGCTAATGCCTTAGCATTCTGTTGATATCTATTGTCTAGCGAGCGTTCAGCCGTTTGCTAGTGATCCTTCGTTAGCTTGCTTCTCTAGCAGCTTGTAAGTGGAAGACGAAAGTTGATACCGTCTGCTTCATATCTGCTAGGAATTCTTCTTAGCACACTAGTCTATTACAACTCAATGTAAAACTTATACAGGACTTTACAAAGTGTGCTAGACTCTCTAAAGTTCGGCAAATGATCGACCAACTAAATAAGGTTTGATCCAACAAAACCTTTTACAAATAAGTCCTAAGGGAGATTTTAGGAATAATTTCCCAACACACAGCTATAAAAGGCAAGTCAAAGGAAGATGCAGGAGCTGCTCACTCTCTAACCAAAACTCAATATACGAAAGATTCCAAAAAGCAAAAAAGGCAAGAGAGCAGTCCAGTTGGAAGGTATAATCCAGAGATATCAAAAGGCCTTCAACTTTCAGAGTGTCTCACTACACGTCTGACATTCTTCTGAGTGATTCTTGAACTGATTCAAGAATCTTCAATCATTGGGATCACTTTCTTTTTAAGGAAAGCATCCAGCAGTCAATTTCTTGTGAAGAAATTGATTAAGGCGGGCATTGAAGCCGAGAACACACGATAGTTCAGAGGGAACTTTAAACTCTTCCAAGCGAGTGGTGAAAGCGAGTTTTACGAAGGTGCGCCCTTGACTCAGCCGAAGCCACACCAGGAAAGTCTGGAGTATCGGAAGATAGCCGTAAAGCAGACACACCTATCGACGGCTGATTGCTTAACAGGAAAGGCAACTCTTTGTACACCGTATACTTTCTAGTAAAATTCTAAGCGATTCGGCTAAGGAGTGGACGTAGATCATTTGATCGAACCACTATAAATTGTGTGTTGTCTTGTTGTTACTGCTTTCCGAGCTAGTATGTTTTAAAACCTAGTGACCAAGTTGCTAGTGTATAACTGAAAAAGGTAACCTAAATAAACTTTAACTAAGATAGAGTTGAGAATAATCTAAATACAAGTAAACGCAATCTATTCCGCTGCACTTCGTGTGTGTACTTTATTGTAACCACGACGACTCTGATCATAAGGGACCAACATATATCATGCGAAGACCGATAATAAAGCAAATAAAAAATTTCCTCGTGGCCCCATGATACGAAATAAAATTAATTTAAACTATTATAAGTTGAAATTAATAATATAGATCTTTGACTGGGCTCCCACTACTTGGACTGAGACCTGAATTTATTTTCTGAATCCGGGCCTCCAAGAATTAATTTATCAGAAAATTGGACAACTGGGCCAGTTAACCAAATCGCAGGCCTAGGCACACATTGCAAGCCCAATAGCCCGCGAGAACTTAGCCCGATGAGACACCACCGGCGAACCACCGCCGGCGACTCGCCGCTGCTGTGAGGGCTCCCGGCACGCGCAACAGCCTTGCACGTACGTGCATGGTTGCAGCCCGCGATACCACCTCCTCCGGTCGTTTCCTGTTTCGCATGCCGTCGCCCCAACTTGCCCCGACCGTTGCCCGAACCGCCATATGCCTTCTTCTCCACCGTCGGCCTCCGTGACTTACCGGAATCGTGCATGAATGGAATCGGGGCTCGCGGAAACCATGCGAAAAACCCTAGGATTTTTCCGCATTCCGGCTGCACGCCCAGCCCAGTCGCCGCCCAGCCCGCATCGCCGGCCACCCGAGCCACCGCCGCCACCACCTGCTACACCCGCCGACGTCGACCGAAGGGGGGAAGACGCGCCACCGTCGCGTGCGCAGGGTCGCGCACGCTGGCCGCGTGCCGCCGTCTTGGTCGTCTGCCCCGGCCTCCCTTGTGCCGTCGACCTTGCCCGGAGCTGCCACACCAGCACTGGCTGGCATTGGACTGCGCAGCGCTCGCCTGCGTGCGCTCGCGCGCCGCGCGCGCTGAAATCCTAGGATTTCCAAGCGCGGCTGCGCCGCCGCCGTGGCCCCACCGTGCGCCCTGCTGTCATGACCGCCGTGCATGGCCTCGCTGCCGTGCCGGCGCTGTCATGCGTCATGCGGCCGTTCGTTCTTCACGTTCTTCGTGTTCTTCATTTTCCGTTTTAAAGATTTAATTTTTAAATAAAAGATTACATAGAATAATCTTAATTACAATCTAAAAAAATCTAAATCTAACCACGGATTTATCTCGTGGGTGAGAAACGAATCCATATAAAAGGGCGGAATAACCCGAGAACCACGAGGACGAAAAACATAAAATTCAATCCAAACCATCCATTGCATGCAATGAATAATAATAATCATGCATAATCATAGGCAATATTATTTTTCCGATAGAGCCAATTAATTGAACTTGGCTCTAATACCAATTGAAGGGATTCGTGAACTGAATCACGAAGTCCGTTTGCCAAGGATCGTTAATTGGAATATCAAAAATAAATTGCTATGCCTATGAATAATCCTAGCATGCTCCTATATTATTTTGCATAAGAAGGTTTATGCGGAATACGTGGATTGATGAAACCTGAAGAACGCGTGCGCGGAGATGCCCTTTGATCTTTCCCACGCACAAAGATTTAATTTCCTAACAGATTGAGAAAGTTAATCTATGAAAATAATAATAATATTTTCGAAAAACAAGGAGAGAGGGAGAAGAAAAATACTCCTGATCTGTATCCCAACTCGATCTGAAAATCTGGTGAAGATTCTCTATCAGATCCCTTGCCCGCTTGAGAAGCAGAATTTCCTCCTCGTTCTCAGATCTTGGTCGATCAACAAAGCTCCCAAAAATTGGTTTGCTGTGTTCAACTTATGATCTTGTGGTGTGTTGAGATCTGAGGAACTGAGGCCTATTTATGGGAAAATACTGGACTTCTATTGGGCTTGAGTTTCATGGGCCAGACCAGGGACCAGAATGCAAATAACAAATAAGGCCTATCAATTCATTAATTCCCATATTCAACCCAGAATATAATTAATTAATTAATATTGATTCATTCCACCAGAGAATCAATAATGTCCTACCTATTTGCTACCACGTTTTGAGGTACGGGTTGCATGGGCTCGATATATCCCCACATTTAAGGTTACAGACATTCGTTAATTAATTTAAGCTCTGGCAAGCTATTTAATTAATTCACATCTTATATTCCTGAATCAATCTACTCAAACCTATTCACTTATGCTTGAACTTAATCAGCCTGCAGGACTTAGCATAACGAAACTTTTGAGCTGTTCAGGGAATGTCACCATCCTATACTGGATGTGGTTACCTAGTTTCAGTACCAGACAGTCATACACAAACTACTATTAACCAAGATACAGATATACAAGCTCAACTAGAGCCTTTCACTGCAACTCAAAGTAATACACAATCTGCATATACTTCTGTACCTTCATGTAGGCTTAGGATCTCGTCAAGCCATAGAGATCTAGATTCTTTTAATGTAAGATAAAAGTATCAATCTCGACTTAGGTCCTTATCAATGTGTGCCCCACACCAGCATACCAAGCCATCTAAGATAAGATGTTTATTACTGCGTATGCTGCAGCCTACACCGACAGTTTATCCTGGAACTGTCTCAGCTGTGATAACTATTTATATCTTGCTAGGTCAAACAATCCATTCGATCTTCCGTGATCTTCTACACACCGTATGATCTCCCTATCGATGAGATAAGAGGATAATTGCGTTTGTGACACATGTTTGTTAATTCAGACTGGAGATGAACATACAACATTCATGATTCCCAGTATATTAACCAATCGACCTTGTACATAATATACCAATCATAATGCTTTCAGTATATAAATCCATCACAATATCCTCTTCTCTCCACTTACTTTAGGATCAAAATTAAGCTTCCTAGTGGCCCAATATGCTTTGTGCTCCATCTCCAATGGTAAGTGGCAGGCTTTCCCAAAAACTAGCCTGTAGGGAGACATCCCCAAAGGTGTCTTGTAGGCTATTCTGTATGCCCATAATGAATCATCCAAGTGCTTTGACCAATCCATCCTTGTAGTGTTCACCACTTTTTCCAGCACACTTTTCACTTCTCTGTTTGACAATTCAGCCAGTCCAATTGTTTGCGGATTGTATGAATTTGAAAATTTGTGATTAATGTTGTACTTGGCCAATAAAGCAGCCAAGCTCTTGTTGATAAAATGCCTTCCCTCATCACTTACTATTGCCCTTGGGGTTCCAAACCTTGTGAAGATATTCTTGTGCAGAAATTTAATAACTATGGCAGCATCATTATGAACACAAGCACAAGCCTCCACCCATCTAGACACATAGTCCACGGCTAACAAAATATACTCATTCCTAAAAGAAGATGGAAATGGCCCCATGAAGTCCATTCCCCATACATCGAACAATTCTACTTCTACAATGTAGTTCAGAGGCATAGCATTCTAGGCTGGTAAATTCCCCACTCTTTAGCATCTGTCACAGTTCTTTATAAACTCAAAGGCATCCTTGAAGATCCCTGGCCAGTAAAATCCTGATTGCAGCACTTTAGCTAATGCTCTTTATCCACCAAAATGCCCTCCATATGCTAAAGCATGGCATTCATTCAAAATATCTGGAATCTCGTATTCAGGAACACACCTTCTGAAGATCTGATCCGGGCCCAACCTATACAAAGTGCGATCATCCCAATAATAGAATTTTGCATCATGTAGAAACCTTTTCAGCTGTTGTCCATGCAAACCATAAGGTTTTCGGCCTGTAGCAAGGTAATTTGCAAAATCTGCAAACCAAGCTGCATCCTCTTTGCATGTCATGAGCTGCTCATCTGGAAAATCATCATTGATCTGTGCTGTCTCATCCACTCCAAATGGGTTTTCCAACCTTGACAAGTGATCTGCAACTTGATTCTCTTTTCCTTTTCTATCTTTCATTTCTAAATCTAACTCTTGCAGAAGAAGTATCTATCTAATGAGCCTTGGTTTTGCATCTTTCTTAGCCATTAAATATTTGATTGCAAAGTGATCTGTAAACACAATCAGCTTAGCTCCAACCAGATAAGATTTGAATTGATCATAAGCAAACACTACTGCAAACAATTCTTTTTTTGTAGTAGTGTAGTTCCTTTGTGCCCCATCCATTGTGTTACTTACATAGTAAATGGATCTGAAAATTTTATCCTTTCTCTGTCCTAACACTGCTCCAACTGCATAATTACTTGCATCACACATCATCTCAAAAGTTTCATCCCAGTTGGGTGGTTGCATTACAGGAGCTGTGATAAGTGCAGCTTTCAACTTAGTAAATGCCTTCATGCACTCACTACTAAAGTCAAACTTCCTGTCTTGTTCCAACAGTTCTAAGAGTGGCTTGGGTATCTTGGAAAAATCCTTGATAAACCTTCTATAGAAACCAGCATGGCCCAGAAAGCTTCTTACTGCTTTTACTGAATTTGGAATTGGCATCTTGTCAATAACTTCAATTTTTACAAGGTCAACTTCAATGCCCTTGCTTGAAATCTTATGCCCTAGAACTACCCCCTGCTGCACCACAATGCAGCATTTTTTCCAATTTAATACCAGCTGTGACTTCTCACACAGCTGCAAAAAAATTTCTAAGTTTCCTAAATAAGTGTTAAAGTCTCTTCCAAAAACTGAGAAGTCATCCATAAACACCTCTAACCCTTTTCCATCATTTCAGAAAATATTGAGATCATGCAACGCTGGAAGGTTGTTGGAGCATTACAAAGGCTGAATGGCATTCTTCTAAATGCAAATGTTCCATAAGGGCAGGTGAAGGTAGTTAAGCTCTGATGCACTGGGGCTATTGCTATCTGATGGTAACCAGAATACCCATCTAAGAAGCAATAATAATCCTGACCAGCCAATCTGTCCAACATCTGATCTACAAAGGGCAATGGAAAGTGATCCTTTCTGGTAGCATCATTTAATTTCCTATAGTCTATGCAAATCCTCCATCCAGAAACTGTCCTTGTAGCTATAATCTCATTCCTCTCATTTTGAACAACAGTAACTCCTCCTTTCTTGGGTACACACTGCACTAGACTCACCTATGAACTGTCTGATATAGGAAATATGATCCCTGCATCCAACCATTTGATTATCTCTTTCTTCACACCCTCCTTCATGTGGGGATTGAGCCTTCTCTGTGGTTGCACTGAATTCTTACTTCCATCTTCTAGCAGTATCTTATGCATACAAATTGTAGGGCTGATTCCCTTGATATCTGATATAGTCCATCCAATTGCACGTTTGTGTTTCTTAAGCATATGCATCAACCTCTGTTCATCCTCTTCTTTCACATTCGAAGCAATTATCACAGGTAAAGTGTCTGCTTCACAAAAATACACATATTTCAGGTGATTTGGCAAAGGCTTAAGTACTAGTTCAGGGGGTTCTTCAAGAGAAGACTTTGGTTCTTTTTGTTCCCTATTCATGAGATCCAGTGATTCAAAATTTGGTTTGTACCCCCCAAACCTTGCACCATGCTCTACCCATGCTACAACACTTGCATCAGACATTTCCTCATTCTCACATTCTTCATGTTGTAGATCTTCAATATGCTCATCTATTACTGACTCCAATATTCCAATTGTGAAGCAATCTTCTGATTCGTCTGGTAACTTCATAGTATTATACAGGTTGAAAGTAGCCTGTTCTTCATGGACCCTCATGATCAATTCTCCCTTTTCTACATTAATCAGTGTCCTGACTGTAGCTAAAAATGGATCTTCCTAGAATAATGGGCACCTCTTTGTCAGCTTCATAATCTAAAATAATAAAGTCTGCAGGAAAGATAAACTTATCTACTCTGACTAGTACATCTTCAATCTTTCCTTCTAGATGCACAGTTGATCTGTCTGCAAGCTGCAAAGTGATGGTTGTTGGTCTTGCTCCTCCTATGCCCAGCTTCTTAAAAATTGAGAGTGGCATTAAATTCACACTGGCTCCTAGATCACAGAGTGCTCTTCCTACATTTCTTCCTCCAATTGAACAGGGAATGGTAAAACTCCCTGGGTCTTTTAACTTTGCTGGAATTTGCCTCCTCAAAGGGCCACTGACTTCTTCAAACAAAGATACAGTTTCAAACTCCTTCACTCTTTTCTTTTTAGTTAGAATGTCTTTCATAAATTTAACATAAGTGGGAATTTGTTCCAATGCTTCCACCAATGGCACATTGATGTGAATTTGCTTAAGCATATCCAAAAACTTTTTGAATTGCTCCTCTTCTTTCTGTTTCTTAAATCTGATAGGGAATGGTGGCTGAGGCAGATTGTAATCATCTTCCACAGATTTCCTCTTGCTATTAAGCACATTTTCCTCAGGGATTTTGGTTTGCTTTGCCTAAGTTATCAACTCATCATTGACTGAGGGATAAACCTCCTTAATAGGAGCTTTCCCGTCTCTTTGTATTTTGGCTCCAGCCTGATCGTCTTTTTTCAGGTGATTCCACCTCTTTCTGTTGTACTTCAGTTGGTCTCTCTTCAATCTGCTTTCCACTCCTCAAAGTCACCACCTCACATTGCTCATTTACCCCTCTAGGATTCTCTGTATTGCTAGGTAAACTTCCCTGTGGTCTGTTCCTAATATCATTGGCCAACTGGTCCATTTGAACCTCTAGATTTCTCGGAGAAGAGGCTTGACTTCGTATTAAAGCATCCTGACTTTTTAGCCTCACTTCATTCTTAGCCATGAACTCTTTCATCATCTCTTCCATGGTTTTCTCGTGTTTCTGAGGTGGTGCTTCCAAACTCTGTTGTTGATTACTTTGTTGTTAACTGTTCTGCTGTTGGTTATACTGTTGTTAATTTTACCCTCCTTTGTTGAAATTGCCATGATGGTCTCGTGCTCCAGCATTCTGATTTCCTTGCCCAGACCATGAAAAATAGGGAAGGTTCCTCCATCCTGCATTGTAGGTATTAGAATAAGGATTATTGTTTCCCTGGTACTGTTGAGGTCTGTTTCCCATGTAACAAATAGATGTTGGGTTTGAAGGGCATTCCTCAAACTGATGACCTTCTCCACAGTAGATGCAACTTAAAACCATTGCAGTTTCTGTTGGCATTGAAGGAACCATTGCTTGACAGGTATTCTTCTCAATATTCTTCATGGTTGCTCCTAAGGCTTCCATTTGTGCAGTGAGAGCTTTCATAGGATCAACTTCCAGAACCCCTGCAACTTTTGGAGTAATGATAGTTGCTGCCCCGGAATTTGCCCACAGATAGTTGTTTGCAACCACCTTATCCAAAATTTCACATGCCTCATTATATGTCTTATCCAACAGAGCTCCTCCTACAGTAGCATCAATCATCATCATTGAATTTCCAGTTAATCCATTGTAGAAAATCTCTATCTGGATACCATAGGGTATCCCATGATTTGGACACCTTCTTAACAGTTCTTTATACTTTTCCCATGCCTCGCTAACCGATTCATCATCTTGCCTGAAAGACACGATTGCATTTCTGCACCTTGCATTCTTGGTAGGAGGAAAGTACTTCATCAAGAAAGTCTCTGCTAGCTCATTACAAGTTGTCACAGATCCGGGTGTCAGATTGGTGAGCCAAGTTTTGGCACTATCCCTTAAAGAGAAAGGAAATAAGTGCATCCTCAAAGCTTCAGGTGTCATTCCTTGCAGTTTGAAGTTATCACAGATCTCCAGAAAAGATCTTAAATGTAGATGTGGATCCTCTGTAGCTTGTCCACTGAACTGCCCCAAACTTGCAACATCTGAAACATAACCGATTTCAATTCAAAATGTTGTGCATGCACCTCAGGTCTTACCACCCCTGGATCAAGATCAGTGAACTTGGGTGCCATACATGTCCTGATCACTTTGTCCTTTTCATCAATAATCCTTTCCGGATTTTCTTCAGCCATTTTCTTAGTCTTCTGTTTCCTCCTATTTTTCTTGAAAGTTCTATCAATTTCTGGATCAAATAGAAATAGTTATCGTACAATCTTGTCACTCATAAACTATTGACCCCCCCCCTGCATAGAGAAAATGATTAGTTTCCAAAAGCGTTCAGATCATGTTGTATACTATAATAATCAAACAATTTAAAAGCATTCAGATTTAAATTTAATCACTCCCCGGCAACGGCGCCAAAAACTTGTTGTGTGCTATAGTGTGAATACAAAACCAATGCGCAAGTATACGCAATCTACAAGTAATACAATCAAGTGAGACCAGATATCGAACCCAAGGGAGTGAGTTTCAAAATCGTGCACTAAGAATTTTTTGTGAATGAAGGGGTGTTTGTGACTAACTTCTACTCAAAACATAAATATGCATAAACTATAATTCCAAACAAAACAAAAATTAGTAATACTTCCTCGTTCCACTGAATAAACATTTATAAAATTGTTCACAAATAATAAAAAGGGCACACTCGGGTCATGGAATACAATTCACTTCTGCTTTCTTGTATGCTAGAGCTTCTGTCTCGCATGCAACTGAACCTTAGAGCTTTTCTTAACCAGCCTAGCAAACTGTCGTCCCACTAGATCTACACTGTCCTACCGGGTCTCATATTTCTATGCCTACCACAATATTCAAGTGACGACACCAATAAATCCAGTCCTCTTATGTTGTATTATCTCATACGCCTATGGGATTAACACAATTGTCTAAGATCTCCTCGGCCTATTTTACCTTTCGTTCTCCATAAGTGATATGTTTCTATCCACTATCGTGCTCAAGAAATGTGTATAAACAAGATCGAAGACAAGTACAGTCATACAAAACATGGTTCTATCATTTAATCAAGTAAAAGCGATTTGTTCCACAACCCAAGTGTAAATAGAATTAGCTCATACTTGCAAAAGAAATAAAATAAAATAAAAGATCATTCATCATCAAATACAACTCAAACTATAAAATCAAACAATCGATGATGATCCCTCTCGCTACAACGGCTTCTTCTTCAAGTTGTTGCTCAATCTCCTCGTGTTCTCCCCGCTCGTGTGTTCTCCGGTGTTTTTATTATCCAATCCTCCCTAGTTGATATTTTTTGCATCTCCTTCCAACACCGTTGATTTATTTCTCTTCTCTAGGATGCATCCATGTGTAGAAATGTCATTGTTCTTCTCAGACAAGAGTTCGGCTCCCATCGCGACACCTGTCCTCCCAGCAGACAAGATGAAAAAGTGGCTTTATCTTTGTATTCAGATGGTCCCGGAGAGAGAAAATCCTCTTCCTTCTGTCCATGAATCTCCTATGCTCAAGCATAACTTCTAACCATCATGCGGCAGGAAAGCTCTAGCATTCTGAACCTAATCAAAACTTCACCAAAAGCTTGCAAAAACTTATTAATACTTGCATTAGTTAAAATAACATGACCTATTTGCAAAGATGTAAAAACAACCAAAAAGGACATTGATTAATAGCAATCTTATTCAAAACAACACCTAAAGTTCATACGAAGGAATCACAAATGTGATCTTCTCATCATTGGCACGAAGTGTGATCTCTCCATTCCGACATTCGATAAGAGCAGCACTAGTGTCAAGAAACTCACGCCCCAAGATCATGTGCATAACTTCATCCTCCTTCCTGTCAAGTACAACGAAATCTGCAGGAAAAATTTGATGACCCACACAAATGAGAACATCCTCAAGAATACCTTTTGGGTGCAACACAGATCGGTCCGCCATCTGCAGTTTGATCATCGTGGGCCTCATCTCTCCAATGTTGAGACGTCGAAAGATCGAGTACAGTATCAGGTTGATAATTGCTCCAGTGTCACACAGCTCTTGAAGGTGCATCCCCCAATCTTAACTAGAATCGAGAAGCATCCAGGATCGCTTCTCTTGATGGGCACTTGCTTTTAGAGTAGCAGACTGCACTGCTCATAGATCTTCACTGTCTCATTCTCCACAAACTGCTTCTTACCACTCATCAATTTCTGAAGATATTTCATGTACCCCGGAATCTCTTTTAGTGCCTCAATCAGTGGTATGTTGATGCTGACTTTTCTCAGATTCTCCACAAACCTAGCAAACTTCAAGTCTTTTTTCTGCTTAGCGAATCTTTGAGGGAAGGGCATCGGAGGAATAGGATAATCTTTTCTGGCCGAAGGTTTTCCCTAAATAGCCCTCTATGTCGACCGATTTGAAGAAAAAAACCATCAACGTACTTGCTGGACTCCGTGTCGACCGACATGAAGTTGTGTCGGTCAGCGTGACTGCATCACCCATCTTTTCTCCTTGTTGACCCTCTGCATCGACCGACGCGGGATATGTGTTGGTCAAAACAGAGGCATCCCACGCAAGATTCTCCTCTTCTTCTCCCCCAAACTTGTCGAAAATCATCCCGGGACATTTGTAACTCATGTTTGACCTCAAAGTAATTGCTTTGCACTCTTTTTGATTCTTTGGATTCACCTCAGCAGTGGCCGAAAGTGGCCCTTGCTTGTGTTGGACTCCGATTGTGTTGGCAATCTGGCTGACTTAAGTTTCAATCATCCAAATATGTTTGCCAACTCGATCAATCTTTATGTGCACTCCAGCCACTTCTTGCTCAATCTTCCCAACTCGATAATCCGAGGCCTTGATGAATTTGTCCAAGACATCATCCAAGCTCTCCATCTTCTTTTCAGTGATTTCTCCATCCTTTACATCAAAACTAGGTGGGGGAAACTCTCCACCCGCTGGATTAGAATAGGAGAACCCGGCGTGCAGTTTCGGATGGTAATGCTGATAGCCTCCACCTTTTTGCTGATTCTGAAATTATTTTTGGTAGGCTCCTCGGTTCATATAAATGACATCGGCAATGGGCTCAACCTGTGCAGCAGTAACAACAGAAACATTAGAAGTTAGCTTTTCCATCTCTCCCTTGAGCTTTTCGATATCCTTCTTGAGGATGTATTCTTCCTTCTTCTCCACGACCTTCACTTGAGGTCTCCTTGGATTGGCCCACTGTTGAGTATGCAAGACCATCTTCTTGAACAACTTGAGGGATTTTCTGGTGACTTGCTCATCAAAGAACCTCCGGATGTATTGTCCACTGATTTTTGAGTTCTTTCATTGATCCCCTTGTAGAAGATTTGCGATTGCTTTTTAGTGCCGACTCCATGGCCGGGACAAATCCTCAACAGCTCATTAAACCTGCTCCATGCCTAGAACAAGGATTCATCCATTCTTTGGTGGAATTGCAGAATCTCCAACTTCTTCTGAATGATAACGGAAAGTGGGAAGAAAGTGTAAAGGAACTCCGCTCGGAGGTTGGCCCAAGTGCGGATGATGCTGCAATCTAGAGTTGTAAACCATGTCCTAGCTTGATCCCGAAGTGAGAAGGGGAACAAGCGCAGATGGATCACATCCTGGCTGACTCCATTCTTCTTAATGGTCTCACACACCTCCACAAACATCCGAAGGTGAGTGTATGGGTCCTCAACTACTCGGCCACAAAATTGGTTCTGTTGAACCATCTGAATCAACCTGGTTTTGAGTTCAAAATTATTAGCAATGATGCCAATAAAAAATCCCCATTGTCAGGTTGTGGTTTGTACCTCCTTGCCATGGCATTGGGATCCTCATCATCGGAGAACTCTCAGCGCTGCCTTACGTGTTCGTTTTCTCTCCTTGCAGCCTCAGTTCTTTCAGCTTCCCTTTCCACCATCAACTGCTTGACCAACTCCCGCATCTGATTCATCTCTTGGACCAGCAAAAGGGCACTCCGTGTTGTGATTTGGGTGTCCGGGTCCTCCAGAGGTGGCATCTCAGGATCATCTTCCTCGTTTTGATTGTGTAGTGGCTCCATGTTGGTGATTGTGCTATGATTTTCCTTGCTTTTCCTTCTTCGGACTGTGGCCTCGATTTCTAGATCAAAGACTTCAAGTGGTTTCCCTTGGGCCCTCATTTTCATGCAAAACCTGAGAAAGCAGACAAAAATGGAAAAAATCAGTCTACGTCGACCGATATGGCAAGTGTGTCGACCGACGCGAAAAATTTTCTACATCGACCGACACGAGTTGTGCCATCGGTCAAAACAGAACACAAAAATTAATAAACTCATGCAAACACATAGAATTAAATAAGATAAAAAAAACTCAATCCAATTAAATTTTAATCAAATTAGTAACACGATAAAATCTAACAATTCCAAGGCAACGGCGCCAATTTGATCACTGCAAAATCCACAGATTAATTGAAAATACAGTGGCAAATAAATTTATAAAAGTACCCAAAGGTAGTCAAACCCAGAGGAATTGTATAACGAAAGTATCTCATGTACTAACGGCTTTAAACTTTAATGTTTGAGTAAACATAAATTTGGGTTTTGATTTTTAAATTTAAAATGACACGACAGAAATTAAAGGGTTTTGAAGAGCAATATTAAAAAACACAGATTCTAGGGCAAATAATCAATCAGAATACATGCCAAATCAATCAAATCATCATGGTGGGAAATCAAATAAAGTATTAAAATTTCTTGGTTGGGCAATTTTAACTTAGGTTACTATCATGTGACTGTTTATGCTTGGTTGGCCTCAAGAACACAATAATAATTAACCTTAATAGAAAATATCAGATTTAATTCCCTACAATTGATTACTCTTCCTTTCGAGACAGAAAACCAAATACATTCAATTCTCCTTCCTATTATAAATCTTCCCCTCTAGGTCTTTCGATTAACAATTATTAACATAGAATCAAACTCATCTCTCGATCCATCTTCAATTCTAAGTTCTACCAATTAAATCAGGAATTGAAACCACTCAATTTTGAGTTGATAAATATAACATGCAACATGATCAATTACACTTAGCCCTAGAACCCGCTAGAGTTTCTAGCCACTCATGATAGACAGAAACACAAGAAACATCTTATTAAATTGCATAATAAAAACTTACAATAAAAAGGAAAGATTGTTCAAGTCTTCAATCTCCAAAACTCTCAAAAACTTGAATACTTGAATGAATGATGAATTCTAAAGTTGAATCCTATCAAAACTCGAGCTATAAGAGTATTTATAGAGGTAGATGTGTAAAAATTGGGATCTAGGGCCAAAAATATGATTTAACAATAAAAACTACGATTTTTCTTTTTTCTCGGTCTGCGTCGGTCGATATGGACCTTGCGTCAATTGACGCGGAACTTTCCACATCGGTCGATATGGAGCTTGCATTGGTCGATGCTCATCTTCCATGTTGGTCGACATAGCCCTCATGTCGGGCGAAACAGAGACCATTTTTCGCCCTTTTCGATCCTTCAGTGCAGTCTCTTAGTTTTGACCATAACTTTTGCTCCCAAACTCCGATTGACCCGATTCCAGTTGCATTGTAAAGCTAATTAAAAGATATTTATATTTTCATGATCTAATAGTTCAGATTCCATGTGTGGAATAAGTCGTGACTATTTTTTTAATATAAATTGCTTTCGGTACGGGTTTCCAATGAATATGGCCTAAAACCTGTAAAAACACACCATGACAAGCATAATACCTCTTAAAATCGACTTATGCATAAAATATATAAATAAACTAAAAAAAATACTAGAAAACAATATAGATAAGTGAGTCAAATTACGAGCTTATCAGTCACATATTTGGATAATGTTACAAAGGAATCAAATTCTACAACGATGAACGCCACTAGTTGTAGCTCGATTATGCAGAGGGATCCATGACTCCACCGCAGCCTAGAGATGTTTTTTGCTTCTGTGCCACCACTGCCTTCGAGGCAGAGGACATCGTCGTCGTTTATCGACAGAGGTGCAGCTACTCGGACGCCCCACATAGTTGTTTTGTTGAAGAAGACGTTGCAGGGAAGAAAGAGAATTAAACAAATTTATTATTGCTATACATAATTACAAATTAACCCTTTATAATCAATTAATAAGGAAAAATAAAGTTCAATTCAAACTTTTATATTTAATCTGAACCGCATGTTTGATAAAATTAATTGCTCAGATTTGGTCTCATATAATATTTGGGAGGTGGGTAACATATGATCACACCTATATATATATGGGTTTATTCATAACTTTATGAAGAAGTTCTGAGAAATAAAGCCTATTATAATACAAGAAAGATAATCCTCGTTTTAAGAGAACGTATAGCCATGATTCATATATTTTGATTCTCATTGATAATATTATAGTGATATGTTAACCTAGTGGGAGAATATTACATTAGAACTCTAATATTATTGATTAATCCCATATTATTAATATTTGATCAAGATCAAGTATTTTGAAATCTAAAGCGGTAAACATATTCTTTGTTTTAGGGAGATATTAATTTGAAACTAATGTAACTTCTGTGATGGATAGAAGTTATTAAGTTAATCATACGATACTCATAAATAAGAAAATTTGAGTATACGGTCCACTGCAGTTTCTTTCCATTCATTCTCATACACAGTTAATTCAGAGAAGGGAAAAACTACATAAGACTATTAAAATAATTTAGGTTTTATCCGTAGAAATTAAACGATGCCTGAAGATAAATCTCGATCTTATTTCCGCTGCAATATTGATTTAAAATTTTACAACTCCTTTGCACACGAACTCCGTCACCATCACCACCACTTCCTACGGCACCTCTCCGGTTGCCCAATATCCACCCGCTATAGACAAAGCTATTCTCACCACCACCAGCCAACCACTAAAAGAGAGTCCACTTCTATATATTTTATTTTCACAATTTCGTGTTTGGGGCTCATTTATGTTCTGCATCGTGGACAATGCTTGATTTAAGTGTGGGGATTGTATTCGAGATTAGTGTGGGGGTATTTATTACTTGCTTGCATATTATTGATAGTGTGCAGAAGCATCCTTTAATTATGTTGGTGTTTGATAATCTCACGCTTCAACTTTTTATTTTGCTTTATTTATGCTGAAGTAGTTTCAGTTGAGTCGCTGATTCTGATTTTGGCTCGTATTTTGCTGATTAGTTTTAGTAGCTAGTTTTGGTTTTTGATAAATTTACTTCGATTTTTTTACCCATAAAAATAGATATGATTTGCGCATTAATCAAATATTTCTTGAATTTATCTTGAAGTACGTGTTAAAATCACATCTATAAAATCGATTTTTGTCTAGAAATGACTAAAGCAATACAGGAAAGTTTGTTGGAAGTATCGAGAAGTCTCTAGAAAGAGCCGGAAGTGAGAGTTAGTTACAATATTATCTTCTTTGTAATTTCTATTGAGACATGCGTGAGTTGCATGTGTCATGCTCTGCCTCTTGTATATGTATCTTGTGTAAGCTCATTTTGTGAGTAGATTCAAATGAAATAGAAAAACTTTTCCTCTCATTTTATGTTCTCTACTATGAAATCCAACATGGTATCAATGAGCCAGGTTCCGATACGGTGAATTGAAGGTTGAGATGGAATCAGTCGCAGCCATGGATGATGTTGCGGATGAAAGTGACAAAAAACCACCTAATTGGAGCACCGCGGCTTGCTGGAGATTGAATAATTTGGGGATGAGTTGTTGTCCGGTTCTACCGGTGACGGAGATTTTCGTGTGCAATTTTGGTTTTGGCTGGGGTCTTCTATGCACAAATATTGAAGGGTGGAGGCCTCGTCCTGCAGCGATTTCCACCAGCGCTGATTCCAGCATCTGCGGTGTGATTACACTAAAAACTCGATAGAATTCCTAATGTAATGCAAGAATAACATATCAATCCAAGTACTTCTTCCATCGCTCACTAGAGTGTCGGGATACTTATGCAAAGACTAATAGCTAGACAACACACAATTATTGAGTTTTATATCTATTCTAGGCAATGTAAGTAAATCAACTATCTAGTCTAAGCTAAAATCAAAACATGAATCATTTGGACATTCATCATTAACATTCTCACTTTTCCACACTTTTGCAATGCAAACATCATCCACAAGGTATGAAATTCAACAATTATGAACTAAGGACATTGGTAGAAATCCACATTGAATCGAAGAGATTGGTTTGAAAGATGCAAACAATCATTTAATCCATTCAAAGATGATCAACCTACACAATACTTCCCATCTCCCTTTACAACGGCAAGATAAGAGTTGATGAAAATTAGATACACAAACAGTTACGTTATAGCACCTAATTCCACTCCAAATAGACCGTAAATTATAGACCTATAAGTAATCTCCGCACAGGGATTGGATCAAAACCTATATGCAAATACACTTTTAACAAAACCTTCACCCGCGTATTGGCTGCAATCTCGGTATCTTACACACACATAGTTGGTTACTGCCTACACTATGTGATTTAAGAAAAAGCTGAAGTGAGTGCAATCATAGCAATGGAGGTAAACATACAATTTATTCTCAATCAATCAATTCAATGTTTCAATCCAGCAACATCCAAAAGTATTTAGCTAGACATACCTTCAACTTGATTCAATTTAAAAGATAAAAAGAACAAATCCATTACAAAGATATACAAAAGAGAAATTTCCCCCAATTGCATCGATTTTGTGTTGATCTATGCCTTGTTCATCTTCAATCTTCCAATTGAATTGGATGGCGTTAGATCCCCCTTGGATGAGGTTTAGAATGAGTGGAAAGTGGAATTCTAGAGAGTGACCGCTCAATTGTTGCCTAAAATCTAAATCTCCCCTTTATAATTTTGTTTTTCCACTTTTTATACTAAGTTATCAGACCCAAAGATCATCCCGTCTGAGATTAGATCGCCCGGGATGGATAAAAACTAAAAAATTGCCAAACCAGCCCGTTCAGGATCATCTCGTCTAGAACTTGATCTACCAAAATCTAGCTCTGAACATGCCAGATCGATCGAGCAAAGCAGGGATCAGTCAAGATGAGCCGAACAGAGGTGAATCTCAACCGATTTGAAACTATTTTGGTCGAGTAAAGCTTCTAAAATTCGTCCTGTTGCTCTCCTGCTCATCCTGATTGATCTTCTCCACACAAGAAACCCAGATCGGTCGATTTTCCACCAAAATGTAGCCAAAATTGGTGAATTGTGCTCAAAAATGATCCTACACAATACGAACACACCAAACACGAAAACAAAGCAAAAACACAAGAAAAACATATGATATGGGTGTAAAATGGATGCAAACAAGCATGCACACCCAACGAATAATAGGTTATTTTACACACATATCACAGTGATTCCTATTTGTTTACACATTGGGGATTATTCTGGTGCGATTGTGGTTTAACAACTTGCAGTCACTAATGATTTGGTGGCGTTTCTAGGATTTTCCTGGAGTTTTGTGATTTCAATGTTTCTTGGAGTATTCTTGCAATGTTGCGCTCTCCCCAGTAACTGTTCCGGTTTTCCTTCAACGGTGATTATGTTTTGGCGAAATTGGATCTTTGTTCGCGTGCCCTAATTTTAGCGATTGGGGATTTTTGTGTTGCCCAGTGTTGGTGTCCTCCTCCGTCGTCTTCTCTAAGGTGACTTTTATCATGCCTCTCTCGATGACCGACGGCGAGTTATTTTTCCAGTGAACGTCTAAGTTAGTTTCTAGCTCGCATTTTATCTGCAAAATTTAGGGATTTAGGCGACAAGCTCATATTTCTTTGTGGGTTTTGCGATTTCTGGTATAATTGGTTGGTTAAATTTCTTACGGGCTTAATTCAGCGTCCTTTTCTGGTGTTGACTTGGTTTTGCTGATTCCCGGTGAGTTGGACATTTTTCTATAGTTTATTCCCCGTTCGGTATAGATGTTATTGTTCTTTTGAAGAGTTCGCCTTCATTCTTATGCTAGTATGAGTTTCTTGTTGCTATTGATGGTGTGTTGGGAAATTATTCCTAAAATCTCCCTTAGGATTTATTTGTAAAAAGGTTTTGCATGATCAAACCTTAGCACTTGGTCGATCATTTGCTGAATTCTAGATAGTCTAGCATATCTTGTAAAGTCTTGTATAGGTTATAAATTGAGTTGTAATAGATTAGTCTGCTAGAGGATTTCCTAGCAGATGTTGAAGGACTGCGTTTGCTAGAAGACATACGCTAGCAGAATGCTAAGGCTTTTTAGCATTTGCTAACATTCAGCAAATCTAGAAAGATGCTAGCAGAACAGACGTCAAAGGATCGATTGTCAACGGAAGCGTTCAGCAGATTAAGACACGATAGCAGATCGCTAAGGAACAATAGCAGAGCAAGAGTGTCAAAGGCTGAAGCCATACTGCCGTTTTGACAAAAGCACACACAAAGGACGAGACTTTCCCGAAGTAGTTCGGAAAGTACAGATCAAAGCTAAAAGCGTCTGATCAAGTCAAACCACTTTCGGACAAAGGAGCCGTTGTGTCTAACGGACATGGAGATTCAAGATTTGAATCTCCATCTATAAAAGGCAGGTCCAAAAGTGAGAATCGACTACTACTACTGCTTCAATCAACCGACATTCGAAAACAGTCAAGTGTGAGATTCCTTTGAAAAAGTGAACAAGCAAAAAGTAGTCAGTTGAGAGCTCGTGATAAAAGGAGTATTCAAAGCTCTCAACAACCGAGAAGTGTCCTTCATTGAATATCTGATACTTCTCTTTAAGAGATTCCTTAACTTCGGTTGAGAATCTTCAATCATTGGGATAACTTCCATCCTAGGAAGATCCAACAGTCATTTCTGAAAAGGATTCACTCCGACGGGCTTTTAGCTGCATTCTTGAATAGTTTCGAGGGAAACTATAAAAACCTCACTGACAGCGAAGGACAAGTTACAGAAGGTTCCGCCCTTGACTTGGCTGTAGCTGTGTTTGGAAAAGTACGAATTATTGGAGGATAGCTTTGTTGTGGCCGGTCCAAAAGTTCGCCGCCTACTACAAGTGTTTGGCGAATCCTTTTATTTTCGTATACTTTTCTAGTGGAAATCTTAGCTTTTCGGCTAAGGAGTGGACATAGATCTATTTGATCGAACCACTATAAAATACTGTGTTCATTTATTGTTTTATTATTAACTGTTCAAAACTGATTTTTAACCTAGCAACAGAGTTGCTAGCGTATATCTGAAAAGAATCATATAATCTATTTTGAGCTTAAATACTGCTTAAACAAAGATAAGTGTAAGTGACGTTTAATCATTCCGCTGCATTTTGTGTTTATACTTAAGCACGACGACTCTGATATTTAAGGACCAACAAGTGGTATCAGAGCAGGAGGTTGAAAAACCGACTGCTTCTGAGTCACTTTGAGACCTGATCTATATTTTCCTTGCACTTTCATCCTTATTTGAATCTATCTAGCTCATGAAACTACTCTAGGAACAAAAAGAATGTTGAACCATTCACTTGGAAAGTACGACAGAGAGAACTTTACATCATGGAAGAAGCTTGCTCTCATACAGCTTCAGAGTATACATCCTGAAATGGCGGATGTATTGGTAAGAGGTCCTATTAAAATCATGAAAGCTAACACTTTTATAGGACATGATCTTGCTGAAAATGTTGCTGAAGGAGAACCAAGGGCTCCAAGACCCCCAAGACCTGATATGGTTCAAAAACCTTTTGAGGAGTACACAAGTGAGGATAAGAAGAGAGCTCAACTAGAGCACGTGGCAATGAAATTGATCCTTGATTCCCTACCAAAGCTGATGAAAGACAAAGCGCTTGAGCTTGACACTGCTAAGGAAATGTAGGAATATGTGTGCAAGTCCTCTCAGGAGACAGACCAAATGAAACGCAACAAACTACAGGTAGCTGTAGATAAATACGATTCTTTCTCCATGTTTGCAGGAGAATCCATACAAGCTATGGAGGAGCGCTTCAACACTATTATTGGAGAACTCAGCAATCTTGGAAAGAAGTATGATAATGGAGAAATGAACCACAAGATCATTTCCAAGCTGTATCCTAGAGATAACTGGTTTGTAAAAATGACTAGTCTGAGTGAAAAAGACCTCAACAACATGACTACATCCGAGGTATTCGCTCAACTCAAAACAGATGAATTTATAATACAACAGTCGAAAAAGAATGAAGCGGCTATCGCACAAGTGTCATCTACATCCGTTGCTGGCTCTGAGGATATAGCATATTTTGCTAAGAAAGATTTCAACAAGTTTAAGTTGAAGAAGCCCTACCATAATCAAGAAAGGTCTGCTCCAGCAACACCAACAAAGGAGGTTTCTACAACCTCAAGTTCCCAGCCTATCGATCTAAAGATCAGCGAGCTGGAAGAGCAAATGAGAAAGCTTCAGAAGTTGCTGATGGAGGCTAAGACCGAGAAGGAAACCAAGGAAACTCCGCCGTCATCCTCGTATGCCCGCTCAGCAGAGCGAAAGATTAGGATTTTCTTTGAGTGTGGCTCTCTTGACCACTTGAAGCATGATTGTCCGAAAGTAAGCAAAGAAGAGAGAGAGCGTTTAAAGCAAAGGTTTGAAAGATGTGCTGTTAAAGCAGTCAAAAGGGCGCTCTTAACAAGAACAGAAGCTCAGGATATCCCTGGAAATGATGAGGAATACTATCTCTCTTCTGAGGAAGACGATGAGGAGGCTATGCTAGTTCTGATGGCAAACTTTGTGGAAGACCAGTTTGCTAATGCAGACGCGGAACAGAATGCTGAAACGGCTCTAGCAGTCGATGACAACGAGGTACTTTCAGTAAGTATTCCTAGTTTTGTAACTATAGATGAGTCAGAGGAATTCACCTTAGATTCTGAGGAAGACTATCTCACGAAACTAAGTGTAGAATTCTGAAAAATGTATGAGACCAAAAATGAAATCATTGGGGAGAACGCCTCGCTAAAGCTTAAAATTACAGATTTGACCGAGGAAGTCGAAAGACTAAGGTCTGAAAGTGAGGATTTTTCAAAGCTCAAGGCAAACTTCTCCAAATTGTTGACAAATTTTCATAATCTTGAAAAGGAGAACCTTGCTTTGAAAAACAAACCCCAAGAAAGATGCATTTGCAATTATACATCCAGCAAGGCAGTACTCAATGCCATTGTAAGCCAACAGAGAAATCACAATGATCGCTCTGGTTTAGGCCTTGGATATTCGGATAGAGGAACTACTTCTAAGGAGAAACCAATTTTATTTGTTTCTGCTGGAATGATAAATGCTGAAAAAGAGAAAGGAATTGTCATTGCTGAATCGTCTAATGCTAAGCCAATTGCTAAGGAAAAGAATGAACGTTCGCAGAATACGCCTGTAGGATCTCAGCAGAGGTCTCCCGCAGAGACTACTAAGTATTCGTCTGCTAGACCTCAGCAGAGGCCTAAGCCAGAATCTGCTAAACATACAACTCATGGACCTCAGCAAAGGAACCCAAGGTTGAATGCTGTGCATAAATCTGCTAAACCTCAGTAGAGGAACATTAGAACGAATACTAAGTATGTGTCAGCTGGACCTCAGCGAAACCTAAGAGCATATACTAAACCATATTCAGCAAGACCAAGGTATGCTGAGCGTTATGTTCCAAACGCAAGGACAGCTAAACCTACCTTTCACCACATAAAGCAATATCATTACAATGCTGAAAAGCCAATATTTCAGGAAAACACACTACATAGGAGAAACACCTATGTAAGACCTGAACCCAATTCATTTGTATCTCCAAGGGCAAGGACGGTCAAACACACTACCGCACCATGATATAAACATGTCAAATGTGTTAAGCCAAAGGTTGAAGCAATGGTAAATAGTGAAATCAAGAAGAAAATCTTGAAAGTCACTAAAATGTGGGTTCCAAAAAGAACTATGATCATCGCTAATCCTACAGGACCCGACACCAAACGGGTACCTAAATCAACTTAATTATTTGTGTTGCAGGAACAGGGTCGAAAAGCTCAAACTACTTCAAGTATATCAAACGAGTGGATCCTTGATAGCGGATGCTCAGCGCACATGACAGGAAATGAGGAGCTGTTCTCAGACTTGCAGAAATTTCTTTATGGATCAAAAGTCAAGTTTGGAGATAACAGTGAAGGCAAAGTTGTGGGAAGGGGATGCATAGAGAGCAATGGATTGAGAATAGTTAACATAGCTCTCGTCTCCAACCTCAAACACAATCTGCTAAGTATTAGCCAACTTTGTGAGAATGGATATACTGTCTCATTTGTCAATACAGGTTGTACTATTGCTGACAATGTTACAGGGGAAGTGAAACTTCGAGGCATCCGAAAGGGTGGCCTATATGTTGTTGACTGGGAAAGTGGTCAGCAACACTATTGCTTCCTAACCCTGAACAAAGAGGAAACAACATGGCTCTGGCACAAGAGGTTAAATCATCTAAACTTCAAAACTATTAACCACCTGGCCAAGAATGAACTTGTTGTAGGTCTGCTAGCTGAGACATTCAGAAAAGAAGGCGTGTGTAAGGCATGCCAACAAGGAAAGCAGACCAAAGCCTCATTTAAATCCAACCCAGAGAAGGCTACTTCAGGGAGAATTCTTGAACTCTTACACATGGACCTGTTTGGACCAGTCCAACCACCCACTGTAAACAAGAAAATATATACACTTGTGGTTGTTGACGATTTTTCCAGGTACACGTGGGTTCGACTTCTAAAGACTAAGGATGAAGTCAAGATCATTTTGCCTGAGTTGATTCTTAAAGAGCAGAATAACAAGGAAGTTACAGTGAAAAGAATTAGATCAGATAATGGAACTAAATTCTGTAATGGGATTCTGATGGACTTTTGCGTGGAAGCTGGCATTTATCATGAGAAGTCCACTGCTAGGACCCCCCAGCAGAATGGGCTAGCAGAACGAAGAAACAGGACCTTGAAGGAAGCAGTGCGGACTATGCTTGCTGATTCAGGACTCAGTGGAAAGTATTGGGGAGAAGCGGATATGACTGCTTGTTACACTCAAAATAGGAGCGCAATTAATGGCAGATTTAACAAGACGCCTTATGAAATGGTCGTAAGCCTTCTATCAAACACTTTCGTGCTTTTGGTTCAACATGTTATATCCATAACAATGGGAAGTCTAAACTTAACACTTTTTCGCCAAAATCTTAAGAGGGTGTTTTCCTAGGATATGGACATCCTTCTCATAAAGGCTATCGAGTGTTAAATAAGACAACTCAACTTGTGGAAATAACATGCCATGTTATTTGTGATGAGTCTACTTCAGTGCGCAGGGTAACCAAAGGAAAAGAGGATAGCAATCATGAGACCGATGATGTCAATGATCAATCTTTACTGAATTCTTTCGAAAATATGAATATTGATCTGACTAGGTATGTGAATGATGCTGATCCAACATTGACGCACTCAGCAGGTGACCAGACTGCTAACCAGGTCGGTGATGCTAATGATCATGCTGAGGCTGTTGGAGTATACAGTAAAGCGAACTTTTAAGCGAGCTTTGTCATGT
>JAPKLW010000352.1:394879-473075 GCA_026898455.1 Plectranthus barbatus
CCTATACCTTCTAGAGATCCCTGGCCTGGCCCAACTAGAAACCCTAGCAGATGCCTATAAATAGGATCTTATGTTGAGAGAAAAACCCTAGTTGTTATCAATTTCATAAGCTCATGTGTTGAGCGACGGCTAGGGTTTAGTTCTCTCAAAATTATAGATCTAGTATTTTGGATTGGCATCTACGATTCGGAGGATTGCTGTCCACCCGGTATCCGATCGTGTTTCGTGGGACACAGGCTAGAAGATCTCCAGTGGAATCGATCTTCAGATCTGTAAAGATCTATTGGTAATTCTTGATCTCCTTGATTTAATTTAATTAAACCATGTATGTGTACGTTTGGTATCCAACATCGATCGTGGGGACGATCCGCCTTCACCGGCGTGTTCCTTCAGAGGCCACCTCTATAGTACATCTAAATGACAATTTGGATGTTGCGGGAGTTCTTGATGACCAAGATGACGTGGAATCTGCTGAAGATCTTAGCAAAGGAGTTGCTGAGATCCCATTCGCGGAAGAACCTGTTGCTGAAATCCCAGCTGATACTGTACTTGACAATGAAGTTCCTATCTTTGAAGATCCTGTAGCAATTGCACAAGGTGGAGATGCTGACGTTCCAGTTGCTGAGCACCAGGAGAATGAAGAGGAAAATGCTCACGCTGATAACGATCAAGGAGGAGTACCAGTTGCTGAAACTCCAGTACGTATCGGGCCTACGTGGCTTCGTGCTCATCCCCTAGATGGTGTTCTTGGAAATGTAAATGATCCTATCTTAACCGGACAATGAAATGGCAATGCTATGCTGGCATGCTACATTTCCAGTGAAGAACCCAAGAAAGTCGAAGAGACTCTGCTAGATCCAGATTGGGTGAATGCTATGCAAGAGGAGCTTGCAGAATTCACACGAAACAATGTGTTGGAGCTAGTAGATAGACCAAAGCACCAAAGTGTAATCGGCACTAAGTGGGTGTTCAAGAACAAGAAAGATGAATCCGGTCTAGTAATCAGAAACAAGGCTCGTCTTGTAGCTAAAGGCTATAGACAATGCGAGGGAATAGACTATGATGAGACTTTTGCTCCAGTAGCAAGGCTGGAGGCAATTCGTCTATTTCTCGCGTATGCTGCTTACCACGAGTTCGATGTAATGCAAATGGACGTGAAGAGCGCGTTCCTAAATGGTGAGCTCAAAGAAGAAGTTTACGTTGAGCAGCCACCGGGTTTTAAACAGGGCAACCAAGTCTACAGACTCAAGAAAGCCCTGTATGGACTAAAGCAAGCACCAAGAGCCTGGTATGGAACTTTGTCTTAGTTTCTGCTGACCAACGGATTTGAAAAGGGTAGGATTGATCGAACTCTTTTCGGATCAAAGATGGAGATAGTATCCTACTAGTCCAAATTTATGTAGACGACATAATTTTCGGACCAAAGAATCAAGACCTATGTGATAGATTCTCCGACCTCGTGACTAGTAATTTTCAAATGAGCATGATGGGAAAGATGTCTTATTTTCTTGGATTACAAGTTCAGCAATCTGAAGAAGGAATCTTTACTCATCAAAAGAAGTATACTCGCGATCTCATAGTGAAGTATTGCCCTGAGAAGACAAAGAGTCTAAGGATTCCAATTAGCACAACATGTATTGTTGCGCTCGAGAAGGAAGGAGATGTTGTGAATCCAACTCTCTACAGAGGCATTATTGGTTCACTGTTGTATCTCACCGCTAGCAGACCAGATATATCCTTCGCCGTTGGATTATGTGCTAGATATCAAGCAAATCCAAAGAAGACTCACTTAGATACTGCTAAACACATTGTGCGATATTTGAAGTGCACAGAGGGTCTAGGAATTTGGTATCCTAGCGCCGACAGTCTTGCTCTAAGTGGATATTCGGACCCAGATTTTGGAGGATGCAAAATTGACAGGAAAAGTACAAGTGGTACTTGTCAATTTTTAGGACACAAGCTCATTAGTTGGTTTAGCAAAAAGCAGCACTCTATTGCTACATCTACTACTGAAGCAGAGTATGTTGCCGCTGCTAGTTGTTGTTCGCAAATTTTATGGATAAGGCAACAATCGCAAGACTATGGGATTTCTCCTGAATGTGTGCCAATCTATTGCGACAACAATAGTGCTATGTGCATTACCAAGAATCCAGTCCATCATTCAAGAACCAAGCACATCGATATCCGTCATCACTTTATTCGTGATCACCAGGAGAAAAAGGATATTGATGTTCGGTACATATGCACTGAAGATCAGATAGAAGACATATTTACAAAGCCTCTAGCAGAATCCAGATTCAAAGAACTATGCATCAAATTGGGTCTTATGGAATTGGATAATGCTATTGATGAATGAGATACTATTCTTATTCTTTCTGGATTTCGTGAAAATGCTAAGTATATTTTCTGAGTGCTGGATTTGGTTGCTAATAAAGTTGTCTGCTAGAATATAGCACTTTTTATTGTTGCTGCTAGTGCATTGGAAGGGAAGAGGTTGCTGAGCAGATTTCTTTACATGTTCAGCAAATACAATACGTGGCAGCAGCTGATATGTAACGATTGTCACTTATTTTTAACATATCATTATGGAGGCATTCTATGCAGTCTCATTTTGTGGGTATGGCGAATGGAAGTTCAAACGCATATGGATTGCTAGGAACTATCAATTTGCTTCTGTTTCAAAAAGAAAAGCTGCCTGCATTTCATTGATATTTGGCAAAAGCTTAACATCCCCGTACAATATTCAAAAAAAAACAAGGGGAGGAAGTTCTAATCTACCATAGAAACATTTCTACTCGGAAGTAATGGAAGGATAGAAGTCGGAACCACGGAGGCTAGACGGCCCCTCTGCTAGTTCCGGGAAGGACTGCTCCAACAACCAGCTAAGCTGCATACCATTAAGCAAAGGAACAGCTGGATATGCACGGACGCAATCACGAACGCCTTCGAAAACGAGGCCTGCCAAATCAGCCTCGACCAGTTCCTCGTCCAAAGCAAGCATAACCTGCCAGATCTCCTTCGAAAGGCAGAAACTGTTCGTATCCTCACCCAGCAACATGTGGCTAGCAACGTGAAATAATTCACTATATTCACATTTGAGACCCGTTGCTGCAGGAGTCGGAGAGAACCTGAACCATGGAGAGTGGCGCCATTTTTGCCACGCAGTCCATTCTGGAGCCGGTTCCATGGACTTATACGCCATCACCAATATTGGACCTCGTGGAAGTCCAAAAGTCAGGAGAGAAAGTCTCCCATGACCAACGTATCAACTTTCCTCGGAAGGATCCATATATTGCCTCCTTCTCTGCTACGCATTCCTTAAGAAACTCCCGAAGGAGATCTCCATGATAATGCTTAGGAGCGGACGTCACAAACTGCTTGAGCCCCGTCTGAGCAATCTTCGCCATGACCATGTTGGCCACGGCGGGACGGTCATGATAGTAGGCTTGGAGGGCTGCCTCATCAAGGATTCGGTTTCGGGAAATGTCAAGGATGTTACTTGGTGATTCCATTGATCTCGAAGGATTTCTTTTAACTTTAGAAGAAAGAGGAGTTGTGATATCAAAATAGAATCACAAGAAGTCCTTTTATAGACGAGAAAACCTCTTGGTATTTATGATTACGTGGAAATCTTTGAACGATCGTGATGATTCATATTTTGAAATCTGTATCGTCACAAGAAGAGAGAACGTCATGACTGCATGGAAAATCTAATCGATTCAGCAGTGACGCTTGGTAGTCAAATCAGCGTTTGGCTCGAGGAGACCACCAGTACTTGTGATCTCCTAAATCCTAGCCGATCCTTGATGTGCCAATGCAATCCGCAAGAGGATACTATATATTAAGGAGAGGAGAGCATTTGCTGGATAGAATATGTTGAGTCAAATCCTTCTTTTGCCACATCATATTCGAGGAGGGGAGATGATATCAATGAAAGTCAATCTGATTAGACCAGTTAAAGCGGATTTAATGCATACAGACGGCTATATCAAGTTAAAAAGTGCCACATCAGATCACTCGAGTGCTTCTCGGAGAAAGGAAAATACGACACAAGACGTGCGCATTCAAAGATCGTCGATTTACCATCTCATCTGACAAGAGATCCCCAACCATCAGATTTCGGATCTAAAAGTATAGCACGTCTGCTACACTTCTGGGAGCATGGTTTTTGCTGAGCAGTCGGCAGATTGATTGGATATGCTCGTTAATTCATCTGCTAGAAAGCTATCAAAGTTGTAGACGGAGGTCTACTCAGCTAGCAAACAGATTTGAATCTTACTAAGAGTTAATATTTTTTCAAAAATATTATCGATACGTTGCACAAGAATATGGTTGGAACTATATAGTTTGTCAATATCACAGAAGTTGAGTACGAGCTTTTGAAATGAAATACTACCACTTCAATATATACTTACTTGCAAAAAGATATTTACATGAAGAAAAAGGGAAATTACAACAAAGGAGGAAATGGCCGGAGAGGATAAAAATCTACCCCTCTATGGTTCGAAGGACCTAGAGCAAGATCTGGAAATTTTTGCTCTAGCAGCCAACTTAACGGCATCCCATAGGGGAAAGGAAGATTTAGGAAATCCTGGACGCATCGATGCACCTTCTGAAAGACGAAGGCCGCCCAGTCCACCTTCGCCCTATCATCAACTGCCATCATAGCCCTCCATGTCTCGCGGGAGAACGTCATGTCGTCAGGATCTTCTCCTACGACCATGCCGCAGACTATTTGGAAGAGGACCTTGTATGCTGAAGGCGTTGGAGAAAACTCGAGATCAGGAGAGCTTCTCCATTTCATCCACGAAGCCCACTCTGGAGCTATCTCATCTCTGCGATAGTCCATAACAGGAACCGCACCCCGTGGAAGGTCGAAGTCTGTAGCAAAGGTGTCTGCCATCCACCTTACTAGCTCGTTCTTGAAGATACAGAAAATGGAGCTTCGATCAGCAGCACTCGACCAGATGAAGTGTTGGAGTTGCTCCCTCTGAAACCCATGTGGAGTAAGGCACACGAATTTGCCTAGACCACTGCATGGAGACTAGTCATGGTAGTCTCTGCCACCTGGTATTCGATTTCATATTCCGCATAAAGACCTGAATCACATAAGATTCTGTTTCTTGGTATATATAGAGCGTACGATTGTGCCATAATCTCTGGAGAAAGTAAATATTTTTTGCTTGAGAAAGTTTTTCTTTCTTAAGGGAATGAGAAGAGAAGTCAAAATAAGTCAAAGAGTGTATGAAGAAGAATGCCAAGACCTGCTATTTATAGACCTACTTAGGTCTACTGTTGATCTCGGAATACGAACAGTCTTTCTGAGAAAATAGTAATCTCTTACAGAAGGGGTCTTATCAGGGATAATTACGTTCAGAGATGAATGAGTGATGGAAAGTGATGAATTTTATATTCCATATTTAGGAGATATAAAGATTTTTTCAGCATTACGTGGAATTTCTGGAGAAGTGTTAACCATTATTCGACGTCAGAAGCTATCTTTGATAAGATTTCCCACTCAATGCTAAGATTTCCGGATGCTGATCCTTATCACTAAGACGCGAGAGATTTTCAATTCTCTAAAGCAGTGCATTTAATACGCCCAGACGGCGGCGACAAATCAGATCGTGCCACCTCATCAGCACTCAAGCTCTGAAGAACGTGCGTACTCGCACGATTTGACCTTAAACCCCAGTCGTCGATTGAAATTAAAGAGAAAGCAATCTCCACCGTTGATCTCGTTTTCAAAAACCTTTCATCTCTCCACCAGACGGATTTCAAACCCCTAACTCTCTGAAATCTGTCGCATATCTTCTTTTCAAAACCTCTCCAAAACTTCTAACTCTCTCAAAAATCCCCAACCATGGCAACCAACCCTAAATCTCCAACCACTCAAAATCAAGAACCCACTCCTACAGAAAACCCAGAAAACCTTATTTCCTCTTCCCGATTCCAACAACCCACTTTCATTTTTCCACCCCCTACAGATTCGCCACTGCATGTTCGACATGCACCCGGCTTCACCAGAATAATGAGTCAGTTTCGTACAGCAAATTGGTGGTTTGGCTCGGAAAAAGGAGTATTCAAGCCATTCGACGGAGCAGAGGCGTTTAGCCCAAATCATGAAGGACAGAATCTTGTACATGCCTCTTGCCATCAAACACATTCCGAAATGGATTATGGATCTGCTCAACTCCGAACTACTCCTAAGGTATCTCTCTGCCGAACCCGATCGTTTTCATCTGCATATGGTTTCGAAATTCTATGCTAGGGCAGTTATGAACGATGATCAGAAATCGTTCAAAACTTGCATATATGGAAATTTTGTGGAGCTAAATGCTGATTTACTTTCGAGGACATTTGGGATTCGAAACTATGGTCCCAAAATTTCTCAATACAAGATAAATGATATTGTTGAGATGGAGAAACGATGGAATCTATGGAAGAAGCCAGGGGAATTGAAAGATAAGAAAGGGCAGGTGATTACGTTTAAGGTTGCTACACCAATTAACACCCTGTCGGATGATTACAAACTCCTTGCGGAGATAGTAATCAAAATGATCCAATGTGATGTCGGTTCGTACTCGGAGCTCTCTGCCAAGAAATATGCCGTGATGATGGCCTTAACCGACAACGTCAGAGGCAATTGAACAGAATTTTTTTTCGAGCGGTGGGCAGAACATGCTCGAAAGAATGACCATATGGCGATAGATGGAACGTTCTCTTCGAACGTAAATTTTGGATTAAAAATCAGCAAGTATTTGGAGATGTTGTTCACCAATACAGGAGTCGATCGTGGCGTAAGTCTGCTTCCCACAGACTACATTCCAGCGACAAGGAAAGAGCCCAAACCTATCAATACCAGGAATCCCCAAAAGCTGACAGGAAAGTCTAATGTGGTCAAGGACAAGCCCACATCCCCTGAAGAACCGGATGCTGCCACTACAGCAATTCAAATCCTTCAGCCGGCCATTCCAATGTCTGCTGAAGAGATTGCTCTGCTAAAGACGAATGCTGAGACAGAGCACTGCTTCAAGAATCTCGAGGAGATTGAGAAGTTAGGCAACTTACCGGCAGACCAAATCAATGAGATCATGACTGCGAAGGAAGCCGAAGAGCCTCCACTTATTATCGGGACTATGGCTTTGGAAATTCCAACAAAGAAGAGAACCAAGATTACCTCTCCTACACAGAAAGCCAAGAAGAAGACCAGGAGAAAGCTGATTCTAACTTCTGAACAGGAAGATTTAGAAAAAACGGAAGCAAAAAGGAAGGTTGCTGAAGCCGCAGCAAAGACGAAAGCTGCTGAATCCACAGAGCAGAGATCCTCTGAAAATACAGCAGAAGAAGATGCAATTTCATCCAGATCACATCCCTTTGTCATCCAGAAGCAAGGAAGAGCGCATTAAGGGAGTGAGAGAAAGAAAAAGAAAGCGCGAAGCTCATAGAAGAGAGCTTAAGAAAAAGCAATATCATCGACTTACATCTTCTTCGCATTCCTTTGTCGGAATCTACATTTGCCCCGGATGGGCTGTCTGACAAGCACATTCACCTGTCAAAGCGTCAAGCTCGAGCCGCTGCTGAATACAAGAAACGTCAAGCCAAACTTGTGAAGTTCGAAGAATCAAAGCGTCAAGCACGGTTGGCTGCGATTCGTGAGGAAGCAGAACGCAGCACTCAAAAGCTTGAGATTATTGCTTACCGAAATAGAGAGGAGGATTTGCAGGCTTATATGTTAGCACACCCTCTAGCAGAAGCTCTGAAGGCCGACGAAGCTGCACTTGCTGAAGCTGAAGCTGAGTATCTCAAGGAGATTGAGGAGGCAGTCTATCTGCTAGCCACTACCACTCAAGGTGATACTGCCGATACAGAAAGCAGAGAAGTAGTCATGGAAGAAGTCATGGAAGAATTCTCCACTTCCACTGCTAGGAGCCAAGTTATCATCGTGCCTACCACTTCATCTTTCCTTGCCACTCCGGTCAGATCTCTCCATTTTCCAACTTATCTGAACTCGGTTGTTCAATTGGCCGTTCAAAGTGTTATGTCCACCATATCTGAGAGAATGTTAATAGAAGCCATGGACATACGTAGGGAGATTGCGGTGGTCAAGACGAATGTTGATACTATCACGGCCAGAGTGAATTTCGTTGAGTCCGATGTTTCCTCTGTTAAGACTTCTATGCAGGAAGTCAAGGCAGACGCAGCAGAGCATAAGCAGCAGGTAGAACATACAGTCACATCCTTTTTCTCTAAATTTTTGGATGCAATCAAAGAGGGGGAAGCAAGGAGGATTGCGAGGCTGCAGAGAGGAAGAAAGCGGAAGAAGCTAGAGCTGCTGCTAAAGAAGAGAAGAGGAAAGCTCTGGATGAGCTAAAACAGAAGGAAACAGAGCTGAAAATCAAGATGCTCGAAGAAAAGAGTGAGCGGATTGCTAAGGATCTGGAGTTAGAAGCCGCTGAACATGCTGCTGCTAAGGAGTTCTTGGATTCATTTGTGCAGATGGCATCAAGCAAATTCGATGAATTAGAGAAGCTAAAGAAACCTGCTACAGATTCCTGATTACCTCCCTACTCTCTGGCATTTTTTTTTCTTGTTTGTCTCCGTCTAATTGATATATCATATGAATGAAAATTGATCAGACTGAGACAACCTCTCATTGTCAATCTCTGATTTTCACTGTGTGCATTAGTTGAAATACACTATCCGTGTATTCAACATATTTGAAAACAATTGGATTGAGATTGAAAAAGTAAATGTCTGCTAACTCTTACTTGGGTGCTAGAATTTCTAGCATATTACCTTTGCAGCATTTACCTATGTGCTTAATCGTAAAATATTTCCCAGCACTTGTTGAGGGGGAATCTTTTTTCTAGTTGCTTGAACTAAGGTGGATCAACTCTGTGTTAGATTGCTAGGATAACAGTTTTTTTTGTATACACAGAATTTCTTCCTCTTAGCTTCAGCAAATGATAGTAAGCTTTGATTGCACCAAAAAAGGGGAAATTGTTGGGAAATTATTCCTAAAATCTCCATTAGGATTTATTTGTAAAAAGGTTTTGTTGGATCAAACCTTAGCACTTGGTCGATCATTTGCTGAATTCTAGATAGTCTAGCATATCTTGTAAAGTCCTCTATAGGTTATAAATTAAGTTGTAATAGATTAGTCTGCTAGAGGATTTCCTAGCAGATGTTGAAGGACGACGTTTGCTAGAAGACATACGCTAGCAGAATACTAAGGCTTTAGCATTTACTAACATTCAGCAAATCTAGAAAGATGCTAGCAGAACAGACGTCAAAGGATCGATTGTCAACGGAAGCGTTCAGCAGATCAAGACACGATAGCAGATCGCTAAGGAACAATAGCAGAGCAAGAGTGTCAAAGGTTGAAGCCATACTGTCATTCTGACAAAAGCACACACAAAGGACGAGACTTTCCTGAAGTAGTTCGGAAAGTACAGATCAACGCCAAAAGCATCTGATCAAGTCAAACCACTTTCGGACAAAGGAGCCGTTGTGTCTAACGGACATGGAGATTCAAGATTTGAATCTCCATCTATAAAAGGCAGGTCCAAAAGTGAGAATCGACTACTACTACTGCTTCAATCAACCGACATTCGAAAACAGTCAAGTGTGAGATTCCTTTGAAAAAGTGAACAAGCAAAAAGTAGTCAGTTGAGAGCTCGTGATAAAAGGAGTATTCAAAGCTCTCAACAACTGAGAAGTGTCCTTCATTGAATATCTGACACTTCTCTTTAAGAGATTCCTTAACTTCGGTTGAGAATCTTCAATCATTGGGATAACTTCCATCCTAGGAAGATCCAACAGTCATTTCTGAAAAGGATTGACTCCGATGGGCTTTTAGCCGCATTCCTGAACAGTTTCGAGGGAAACTATAAAAACCTCATTGACAGCGAAGGACAAGTTACACGAAGGTTCCGCCCTTGACTTGGTCGTAGCTGTGTTTGGAAAAGTACGAATTATCGAAGGATAGCTTCGTTGTGGTCGGTCTGAAAGTTCGCCGCCTACTACAAGTGTTTGGCGAATCCTTGTATTTTCGTATACTTTTCTAGTGGAAATCTTAGCGTTTCGGCTAAGGAGTGGACGTAGATCTATTTGATCAAACCACTATAAAATACTGTGTTCATTTATTATTTTATTATTAACTGTTCAAAACTGATTTAAAACCTAGCAACAGAGTTGCTAGCTTATATCTGAAAAGAATCATATAATGTTTTTTGATCTTAAATACTGCTTAAACAAAGATAAGTGTAAGTGACGTTTAATCATTCCGCTGCATTTCGTGTTTATACTTAAGCACGACGACTCTGATATTTAAGGACCAACATGGTGTTACTAGAGTTTGGGGATATTTCTGAATAAGTATGATTTCTTTGAATTGAGGATGATTTGTTGAAGAGAAATATGGTTTCATAATTGCTACTATTTACCTTGTTGAAGTTGATGCTAATGAAGGCAACATTGTGTTGTTGTTGTCTCCGATCATTTGCAAGGATATGAATTTTCATTTGTTGCTTAATGCTTCAAAGTTTTGGGGTTGTGTTTTGTTGTTGTTGGATGATGATTGTACAGGGGTTATTGCACCTTGTTGCAGATTGCTTTGGTCTACTGAATATATGTTGCATATGTGTGGGGGGTTGCTGCACATGGCTGTTGGATGTTGTCTTTGCCGGTTTTGTCCAGCTGTCCTGTTGTAGGCTCATTGGGTTTTGCAGGTTTTCAGATCTTCTATAGGTCTCGAAGTTGTTTGAAGCTGGGCTGCAGCTTTGCTGCTGGTTTATGCACATATTTTTTTGTGTTGTGTTTTGGTTTGTGTTTGATGAAGAAGTTTCTGGGTCTTTTTCTGCACATCATCTTTGTTGTTTGGATGGTATTGTTGGTTATTGGATAATACTGTTACCTTTTGTTGTTGTTGCAAATATTTGCTTGTTGCTGATTGGTTTTGGTTGTGAGTTATTTCATGTGGCCTCGGCCATATTTGGTCTTTTCTGCCACGAATTTGTGGTTGTCTTGCATCCAGGTTGCGGGATGTTGTTGCAGTGTTTGCTATTGCTACTTCCTGCTGCTGTGAGTACTAGCTGCAGTGTTGCAGTTGTAACCTTGTGTTTGTGTTGTTGATGGTAGCACACCTGACGTTTACTACACAATTAATTAATGTAGTTTGGATTTTGTGCTTTATGCATGCATATTGGACATTGAACATAGCTACTTGATGCTTCTATTGCTCGTGTTCTTGGATTAATCTTTAGCGATGTTACTTGATTGGGCTATTGTGCCATTGATGCTTTATGCATTTTTACTTGGATATGGTGATGATATCTCACCTTTGATTTGGCTTTTGCCATTAGATTAGGGAATTGAATTTCCCTTTATTACTTGTGTCCAAGTTGGACATTTCTGGTATGCACCCATGTCCAACTTGAGGGGGTGTTGGAAGTATGGAGAAGTCCCCGGAAGGAACCGGAAGTGAGAGTTAGTTAGAATATTTTCTGCTTTGTAATTTCTGTTGAGACTCACGTGAGTTGCATGTGTCATGCACACGTTTTCTGCCTGTGGTATATGTATCTTGTGTAAGCTCATTTTGTGAGTAGATTTGAATGAAATAAAAGAATTTCCTCCCATTTAATGTTCTCTACTATGAAATCCAACAAAGTTACCATTAATTCAGCCTGACCCTATTTTTTCTGAATTTAGCCTCAGTATAAGTTAAAAAATATCTAATTTGATTGTTATAACCATAAATCTTCAACGTGAAAATAATAACACTCATCCACTGTTCTAGAAAGAAAAGGGAAATAAATAATTGAGTAAAGTTACCATTTAGAAATGAAAAATAGAGGGTGGATGAAAAAGACTACTCTAAAAAAGATTATGGTGGAAAAAGAAAAAAAAATGAAGTGTCTAACCCTTGAAAAAAAAAAGATGATAAATCAAAAAATGATGGAAAACCCCTACATAAAAAGAGAAAGAAAAACAATAAGAAAAATGGGAAATAAATTGTGACCGAAAAGAAGGTTCGAAGTATAAATTCTATCAATCATTCAGAAAATATAAATTAATTTCGTTCCTCCAAATTACTAATATCAAATACCCAACATATTTTTGGTGTCAAGAGTCATCCTTTCCTTCAAATAATTATCCCCTCTGTTCAGATGGCATGCTCCAGCAATGAACAAGCATTCACATATTCACAGCAAGTTGTTCCCGTTTTTGGTGGACAAGATTATGAGCAGTGGAGTGTTCTGATGCAAACACTCTTTATATCTCATGATCTATGAGATATTGTTGAAGAGAGATTTACAGCACACACTCAAGAAGATCTAAATGATCTATCAAGTGCTAAAAAGAAGGGGTACAAAGAGAACAAAACCAAAAATGCAAGAGCCTTTGTCCTTTATGCACCGAGGGGTGAGTCGATCTATTCTTCCGCGCATTACAACAGCCAAAACATCAAAACATGCTTGAAAAGTATTGAAGAATCAATTTGGTATGACATGAAAAAAGTCATCACAATCAAGCTACAAAACTTTTGGTGAGACTTCGATACTTTGATGATGAAAGAAAATGAAAATATGCAAGATTTTCTTTTCAAAGTATCTCTTGTTCTGATAACTCTCTCATGAGAGTTATATTTATGTCTTTAAATTAATAAATTTGAGTCCTTTGAGTCTTGTTTAAGTCCAGTTTAGGTTTAAATAAGCATGTTTATGCAAGATTGGTGTTTAGAGGAATAGTTGTTCCAAATTAACTCTTTTGTGTCTAGTTTAGTATAAAATAATGCAGGAAAAACAACAAGTATAAATTCCAAAAGAAAGTGAACATGCCGAGTGAAGATGTTGCAACATGAAGTCAGCATGGATACCAGAGAAGAAAGAGAAAGTCGGGGAGAGAGAAAGTAGCAGCTCAATTAGGCCACCTGTTCACTGCTGACATGGATAACTTAATGCTGAGCTGAGCTGGGGAAATTAATGCTGCTGACTAAGATGCCACATCACTAAGGGTCATTTATGGCAAGTTGCATCTAATTTGGGAAACCTAAAAACCCATTTTTGGAGGAGGAGCCACCTATAAAAGGGGGGAGAACACATTTTGAGAGCAGCTTTTGGTATCTGTGTGCTTGGGGACTGTCTGGAGAAGGGAACGCAGCAGGGGTGGAAGATAGCTGAGGGAGTGGAGTGTGGAGTGTGGAGTGTGGATCTCTCGGGAGAGAAGCTGCCAAATTCGCCTTCAATCTTGGCTAACTTCCTTTTATCTTTATTTCTAGTATTTAGATTTCTGTTCTAGAGAGATGTTGAGGTGTAATTGGAAGATTATGCCTCTTTTTCTCACTCTAGTTATGAGATAAACTTGTTGACTTGTGTTGTTAACTTGCTATGCATTGAGCTTTCTCTATCTACACTTTAATCGAGCTGAATCTCTGTTTAATCTTGGTGTTTTGTTATGTTTATCTTGCTGTGCTTGATCACCATAGTTTAGATATATTTCTGGATTGATTCTGGAAAGGTTAATCTCAGGAGAGAGCCTTGATTGAAGCTTGAATCTAGAGCATAGGAATATGTCTAGATCTAGTTTGCTAAGTGGAACCCCGAGCTTTGGTTTGGCTGAATATTTATCTGACTTACATAGGAATATGGTAGTTAAGATGAATAGAGGCACATCAGCTACTTTTGAAAAACTGAGCTGAGATAGCTGGGTTAGCAACTGAGACGCATGCTAGGTTAATGCTGCAGCATCTTTGTTAGCATAGCACTGTTATCAACCTGAGTTACTTTTCATTCCCCTGTTCGCGAGTTTATTGCATTTTAATCTGATTTACTTTCCTGTTAAGTTCATTTTCCTGTTGATTACTGATTTAAATCTGATAACAAATATTGAGTTGATCTTTTGCATGTTAATGTGTGCACGATTCTACACATAAATCACTCTCTGTGGGATTCGACTCTAGATTACTCCTAGATACTACTTGACAGTGTACACTTGCACTTTGCTGCACGTTTTGCATCGTATCAAGTTTTTGGCGCCGTAGTCGGGGAGTGCCATAGAATCTTATTGCTATTTTAACTGCAATTATAGTTAATTATAGTATTCTAAAAAAAACAAAAAAAAGGTTATTAATATAAAGTTTGTTGCTGATTTTCAGGTGTGCCGTGTGTATGTACCAGAGAGAACCACCTGAAGTTCGGTTGTCTAATCCAGAAATTGAAAGAACATTCTGAAGAAATAAGAGAAGACAGAGGAAAAAGAGACCTCAAATGGCTAAACAAGGTGGTGGTGCAGGAGGACAGAATTTGGGAAATGCATTAGTTGTGGCTGATGATAAGAACAGAAGTATTCGAGTTTATGCTGATCCCAGGTTCAATGAGCTGAAGTCTGGAATTGTGCAACCTACTATTGAAGCAGCTCAATTTGAATTGAAGCTAGTGATGTTTCAAATGCTTCAAATTATAGGACAATTCAGTGGATTGGCATCGGAAGATCTTCATCTTCATCTCAGATCTTTTCAGGATGTGAGTGACAACTTTAAGCTGCCTGTTGTATCTCAAGAAGCACTGAGGTTAAGTTGTTCCCTTTCTCTCTGAGGGACAGTGCCAAGTCTTGGTTGAACAATCTTCAACCAGAAACCATCACATCTTGGAATGATATGGCAGAGAAATTCTTGTTAAAGTACTTCCCTCCTACCAGAAACACAAGGTGCAGAAGTGACATTATGGCATTCAAGCAAGATGATGAATCAGTCAGTGAGGCTTGGGAAAAATACAAAGAACTGCTGGGAAAGTGTCCACACCATGGGATACCTCATTATATTCAGTTGGAAACTTTTTATAATGGACTGAATCCCAATTCAAGGTTAGTGCTGGATGCCTCTGCAAATGGAGCCATATTGTTGAAGACATACAATGAAGCTTTTGATATTTTGGAGAGGATTTCTGAGAACATTTGTCAATGGTCAAACACCAGAGCACAAACTGCTGAGAAAGTAATAGGAGCTGCTGAATCAAGTGTCTTGACTGCTATGCAAACTCACATTGAAGCAATAGGAACCGTTGTGAAGAGTATAGAAGCAACAATGACAGCAAATCATGCTCCATAACCATCACAGCCATTACAGCAAACAGTAAATCAAGTGTTGGTGGACTCTTCTTGTATATATTGTGGAGAAGAACATTTATTTGATGATTGTCCACACAATCCTGTTTCTGTGTGTTACATGGGACACAACAAAAGCAATCCATATTCAGCTACCTACAATATAGGGTGGAGAAATCATCCAAGCTTCTCATGGTCAAATCAAGGAAATGCTTCAAGCTCACAGCAACAAATGCATCAACAAGGGCAGCAACAACAGATGCATCCACAACAAATGAAGCAAAATGCTCCTGCTGGATTTCAACAGCCACACCAAATGAAGCAAGAGCAAATACAAATCCCAGCTCAAGCTTCTATGCCCTTGGAAAATTTGATGAAGGAGTTCATAGTAAAAACTGAATTAAGAAGTCAAAGCCAGGAAGCAACTATTTGAAATCTGGTAGTTCAGATTGGTCAATTGACTACTGAAATGAAGAATAGACCACAAAACACTATGTTTGGGGATACAATTAATCCCAGACCTGGGAAAGAGCAGCTGAAAGCAGTAAGTCTGAGGAGTGGCACTAAGTTGGCTGAGATATCTCCATAATTAAAAGACAATGGGGACACATCTGCACCTCAACAGAAAGATGCAGAGGATGGATCTGAAGCAAGTCAGAAAGCTCAGGAAGATGCTAAAGATCATGCTACAACAAGTCAGCAGCATGCTAAACCTGAAGTGAAACTAAAAGAGAGAACCAGTCAGATATACTCCTCCACCTCTACCTTATCCTCAGAGGCTTAAAAAGAAGAATGATGAAGTTCAGTTCAACAAGTTCTTTGACATGCTCAAACAGCTGCACATCAATATTCCATTTGTGGAAGCTTTGGAACAGATGCCAAGCTATGCAAAATTCCCTTGGGGGAATTTGAGACTGTAGCTATGACTGAGGCGACCAGTGCTTTATTTAATCAGAAGCTGCCAGCTAAACTCAAGGACCCAAGAAGTTTCACAATTCCATGTTCTATAGGTGGGCACCATGTGGGGAGAGATCTATGTGATCTTGGAGCTAGCATTAACTTAATGCCCTTGTCAATCTTCAAGAAGTTGAAAATAGGAGGTGCTCGACCCACCACAGTTACCCTACAACTGGCAGATAGGTCTACAGTCTACCCTGAAGGAAAGGTTGAAGATGTTTTATTGAAAGTGGATAAGTTGATATTTCCTGCTGATTTTATTATCTTGGATTTTGAAGCAGATGAAGAAATTCCTCTCATATTAGGAAGACCCTTTCTGAAAACTGGAGGAGCTCTGATCGATATGAGGAATGATGAAATTATTATGCAAGTTCATGACCAGCAAGTCACTTTCAACATGTCTAAAGCAATGAAGCACAAAAGAGATGATATTGAGGAGTGTTCAACAATTGACATGGTTGATTCCCTGGTGTATGAAAAGCTGGATGAGATTTATGAAGAGGATTCAGAAATTCTTGATGAATTGGGAACTATCAGAGAGCTGAATGGGGGGAATATGCACAGAGCTTTCAAAGAAAGATTTGAATTGCAGGAGATGCCCTCAGTAGGATTTCAAGTTCAGAAACCATCTATTGAGGATGCAGGTAAAGAACAATGCAATGCGCTAACACTGAAGAGTGGCGAGAAAATTGGAAGCCCATTCCCTATTCAAGGAGAGAGAGTTGAGTCCTCTTCCATCCAAAAGGGTGAGAAGTCTGCAGAGAAAGATCTTGAGATTCAGGCAAAGCAGGATGCTACACCCAATGCTGCAGCATGTCTTCAGCATCAAACCTCTGATATTCAGTTCGTTCCCCCATCTCCAAATTTTCCTCAAAGATTCAAAATGCAAGCAGAGGATGCTCAATTAAAGAAAATTTTGGATGCGCTTGCTGAAGAAAAACTGGAAGGAGTGTGTACTGAATTGGAGTTTGATGAGTTAGGGGATGATGATAAATTACCCATGAAAAATTCAAAGCCACCTGATATATGGTACAAGGGTGACGAGTTTATCTCTCTGAATTCTAATGATAAGATTTTGCTTAAAGAAGGTTGTAATGGATTTTTTGAGCAGCAACAAGTCAATGATACCCGGAAAAGTGTTGTGAATTTGAAAAAGGAAAACTCTGGAAGAGAGTTCATGGTGAATGGACAGAGAGTTAAGTTGTATCATTGTGGAGTCATCAACGGGGAGAAGGCACTCACCACCTTGCAAGATGCTTAGGATGAGGTACAACTAGTTCCCTCCTACTTGCGGTAACAAGTTCGAGTGGAATTAGTATTGTTTGTAAATATTCATTTTCTTGCTTTATTCTGCATTAGATTAGCTTAACATTTTGCCTAGTTTAATTTTAAATTCAGTTTCAGAGAAGAGCAGTCTGAGCTCAATTCTAAGTTTGGGGGTGGTGTGTTGGATGCTCAGATTGATGCTGGTTAAATGCCACAGCATGTTAAATTCTTTTCCCTGAAGCTAGTCACTTCAACTTCAAGCTGAGAGCTCTGAAGTGTACAACTGAGAGGCAGAAGGACTACAATGCTGAAGGGATTACCACGCTCTGAAATTACATGGCTGCCTGGGATGCGATGCTCCAGCATTACTCGATTGGTTGTCTGACTTTCCTTCCATCCTACGGACCTCCTGGAATGTTGATGATGATCCGGATGCTTGATTCCCCCGCTGGTTATTTCGAACCCTAAATACTTCTCTCTTTTTCATGAACTTTGATTTTTACTGTGTTGGATAATTTTACTCGTTTCCTTTCAATGGGGTTGTATTTGAATGTTGCCTGCGTGAATGTTTGTTTCTTTTGTGGTGGATGTTTGCTTTATTTGTGGATGTTTTTATTAATATCATTTTTTTTTGTGTTTGGCTTGAGAATTGTTCGTGTTATCGTGTTGGATCTCATGCTCGATGATGAGAATGTCCCTCGCATTTTTAGCTTGTGGCCATACTCATTTGCAACACGATACTCATCTCAAAATAATTCTGATGTTTTAGTTTGTTAAATTTCGAAGTGTTCAGTAATCCTCCTTGTTGCAGCATGTTTCAAAAAAAAAAACAAATTGTTTTGTTCATGATTAAGTTTTTCAAGTTGATCATACTTTTATATGCCTTGCTGAGGATTGTGAGAACTTACCTTTGCATTGGATTCATGTTTACCTTGAGGCGAAATTTTGTGTGATTTTTTCCTTTGGATATGACGAAGGCCATCTTTGTTGAACTAAAGCCTAGGTCTTGTGTGACCTCACTTAAATAACGTAATCCTTTGTTCCTATTTTGCGCCTTATTGCCTGTTTCTTTGTTTACCCTCATAATATTGTTACCCCTTTTATCCGTTCTTTCTTAATAATTTTTGCACCCTTATGAGCATTCTTAGGTTCTTTTGCAACATTGAGGACAATGTTGATTTCTAAGTTTGGGGGTGAGGGTGCCTTGAAAATAAAAGATAAAAAAAAAACATTATTATGACTTGTTATTGATAAAAAACAAAAACAAAAAGAGAGAAAAAAAGTTGAGTTATGTTGCTCTAATAATTAAAAAGAGAGAGAGAGAAAAAAAAAAAGAAGGATTACTTGCTGAGATATGCTACAACATGCAGCTAGCATGTGTTATGTTCAGGGCATAGTATCCTTAGTTAAAAAAAAAAAAGCAAAGGGAATGAAGGCAATATAGGGCTTGAGAGGAATTTGTGAGGCACCACCCTGGTGAAATCTGTAGATGAAAGATAGGTGTAGAAGTCTTGGGAATGCTCATAATTTAGTCACTTTATCCATATCATCTAACCTTGACCCTAGCCTATCATTACAAGCTGAAAAGCCCTTCTGATCCTTTGGATTTGAGAACACCATTAGTGGAGAGGTCTACATGTAATCCATTGTGGAGAAAAGAAAAGTAGGCTTGATGATCATGATGGCTTGTGCAATGAAATGTGTGAGATTCTTGTTTAGCTTATTTCATGTTTGCTCTTTGAATAAGTCTCATGAGGGTTGGATTATATGAGCTGGAGGAATTTACTTGCTAAACCATTAAAAAGTATGATGAGATGATGTGTTGTTATGCTTATGGTGTGTGGTTATAGCTAATATTCTTCCATTTGATTGAGAGTTGAATGGGTTCCATGCTTAAAGCATACAACTTCTCTGAAGCCTTATTTTGTTGATTTTGTGTTATTTTGTTTACTCGAGGACAAGTAAAGGTTCAAGTTTGGGGGTGTGATAACTCTCTCATGAGAGTTATATTTATCTCTTTAAATTAATAAATTTGAGTCCTTTGAGTCTTGTTTAAGTCCAGTTTAGGTTTAAATAAGCATGTTTATGCATGATTGGTGTTTAGAGGAATAGTTGTTCCAAATTAACTCTTTTGTGTCTAGTTTAGTATAAAATAATGCAGGAAAAACATCAAGTATAAATTCCAAAAGAAAGTGAACATGCCGAGTGAAGATGCTGCAACATGAAGTCAGCATGGATACCAGAGAAGAAAGAGAAAGTCGGGGAGAGAGAAAGTAGCAGCTCAGTTGGGCCACCTGTTCATTGCTGACATGGATAACTTAATGCTAAGCTGAGCTGGGGAAATTAATGCTGCTGACTAAGATGCCACATTACTGAGGGTCATTTATGGCAAGTTGCATCTAATTTGGGAAACCTAAAAATCAATTTTTGGAGGAGGAGCCACCTATAGAAGGGGGGAGAACACATTTTGAGAGCATCTTTTGGTATCTGTGTGCTTGGGGACTGTCTGGAGAAGGGAACGCAGTAGGGGTGGAAGATAGCTGAGGGAGTGGAGTGTGGAGTGTGAAGCTCTCGGGAGAGAAGCTGCCAAATTCGCCTTCAATCTTGGCTAACTTCCTTTTATCTTTATTTTTAGTATTTAGATTTCTGTTCTAGAGAGATGTTAAGCTGTAATTGGAAGATTATGCCTCTTTTTCTCACTCTAGTTATAAGCTAAACTTGTTGACTTGGGTTGTTAACTTGCTATGCATTGAGCTTTCTCTATCTACACTTTAATCGAGCTGAATCTCTATTTAATGTTGGTGTTTTGTTATGTTTATCTTGTTGTGCTTGATCACCATAGTTTAGATATATTTCTGGATTGATTCTGGAAAGGTTAATCTCAGGAGAGAGCCTTGATTGAAGCTTGAATCTAGAGCATATGAATATGTCTAGATCTAGTTTGCTAAGTGGAACCCCGAGCTTTGGTTTGGCTGAATATTTATCTGACTTACATAGGAATATGGTAGTTAAGATGAATAGAGGCACATCAGCTACTTTTGGAAAACTGAGCTGAGATAGCTGGGTTAGCAACTGAGACGCATGCTAGGTTAATGTTGCAGCATCTTTGTTAGCATAGCACTATTATCAACCTGAGTTACTTTTTATTCCCCTGTTCGTGAGTTTATTGCATTTTAATTTGATTTACTTTCCTGTTAATTTCATTTTCCAGTTGATTACTGATTTAAATCTGATAACAAATATTGAGTTGATCTTTTGCATGTTAATGTGTGCACGATTCTACACATAAGGCACTCTCTGTGGGATTCGACTCTAGATTACTCCTAGATACTACTTGACAGTGTACACTTGCACTTTGTTGCACGTTTGGCATCGTATAATGTTGCAAATCAAAGTAGAGGTTATAGAGAATATCTAAAAGAATAGAAGGTGATCGAAAAGGTACTTAGATGCCTACCGATGAAGTTCGAGCATGTGGTTGCTGCAATCAAAGAATCTAAGTATTTATTAAAATTTTCCTTGTATTAATTAATGGTGTCTCTTGAAGTACATGAAAAAAGAATGAGCATATTCTTAATTGTGAACTTGGAACAAGCCTTTCCAAGGAAAGGTTTAAATATCATAATGAGATCGCAACAATGGTGTTGTTACGAAGAATGTTATAGCAAAGATCAAGCAACCATCATTCAGATCTTCTCAAAGAAGAGGTCGTGGTAGAAACAACAATGCTCCAAAATCTGAAGATTGTTGTCGTATTTGCAGAAAAATAATCAGAGAACAAGTGATTGTTGATTCAAGTGCAAGAGGTGTAGAAATAAAACTTATTCCCAAAGAGACCGCTGGCATCAACAAGAAAGTGAGAAGAAAGAAGTAAACTTCACCAAAAAGATGAAACAGAGAAAGAATAAGTATTCTACTCTTGCTTAAATTCTCAACAAGATGCTGAAAATATTTGGTTTGTTGATAGTGGGTGTAACAACCATATATAACAGGAAATAAAAGTATGTTTATTGATCTTGATGAGTCTTATTCATCCGAAGTAAGACTTGGAGATGGTAAAGGGCACAAGATCACAGGAAGAGGTGCAATTTCGGTCAAAACAAAGGAAGGGAAAACTAATGTCATCAATGATGTTTTCTTCGTGCCGAAGCTCACTCAAAATATATTGAGTGTTGGGCAGCTACTACAGAATGCTTACAAGGTGGAATTTAATAATGGCCACTGCACCATTATTGACAACAAAATGAATCTCATCATAACAAAGATCAAGATGACTCCAAACAAGATCGTTCCATTAAGCCTTACAACAACCAAAGAGTGTGCACTCCAAAGTACAATCGATGTTGATTACAAGCTCTTACATTTTAGGTATAGACATCTCAATTACAAGGGTCTGACTTTATTAAAAAAGAAAAATATGGTTTTGGTCTTCCTCACATTGATGAACAACATAGTCCATGTGAAGGGTCCATGTTTGGAAAAATGCATCAGTTATGTAACGCCACTCGTTAAATTTAAAAATATTTATCAGAATTTCAAAAGTTATATTTTATTATCAAATTAAAATCGAGGTTTTTGAAGCAAATTTATTTGGGAATTATTACTTTGGGCATTTTCCATTACCATATTTATTTTATTATTAAAGAGGATTTATTTAATTATAAATCAATCTACTTAAATCAACACTGACAATTTATTTCGCAACCCAGCATTTTTGTATCGGGATAATAACGATCGATAAATTTTATAAATTGATAAAATATCACGGTCTCTCGTTTAGAGGTGTGGAGTTGACGTGAGTTGATGTTAAAGTAACCGATGTGACAAGGAATGACAACCACTTTAACTTTTTGACTTTCGGTAATATCGAATTTACTCTCACCTCCCTTCTATAAACAAAAGCTTCACCCTCACTCCACCATTTTCACTGTCTCAAATTCACTCACCCACCTTTTTTGGGCGAAGCTCCGGCGAAGAATTTTTAGAGGTAAAACATACATTTTTGGACTCTTCCTACATCATTGTTTCCATTTCCAACACCCTTTTCTTAATTATCCATTTTAGAAGTGGAAATCAAGCTAGGATTGATCAAGCTTTTGAAGCTCTACGAACGTCAATGAGGTATAAACCGAACCCCTCTCAAACTATTTCTTTAGTTTGAGCATGATTACCATTTTGGCCCTAGATGGAAATGTTGTGACCTAAGCTTGATCATGAGTTTATAAGTACGTATGTATGTTTTGCATGTTATATAGCCTAGAAACCACATGTTAGCCTAGGAATTGAGTTGTGATCATTTTGGATTATTTTTTAGGTTTTTGCTCCATGTTTAAATGTTGAGCCTATATTTCTATTTCACCTCGGTTTTGATGTTTTTTATGCTTAGAATATTGTAAAGACTCGTTATACTTGTTAGAAAATTATTTGGTGTTGTTAGAAATTGATTGGACGAGCCCGAATAACCGTTAGAACCAAAAAGCACTAAATCTGCCAAAGGCAAAAATGCCTCTGTTTCGGTCGACATGCGTGCGTGTCGATCGACACAGAGAATGTTGATCGACACACACCCATGTCGATCGACACAACTGTTCAATTCAAAAAACTTGGTGTCAATCGCTTGTATCGGTTAACATGAGTTTCATGTGGTTGACATCTTTAATATCAATCGACACAAGCCAATTTTATTCGACACAACTTCCGTGTCGGTCGACACACTTGGTGTCGATTGACACACATGTTTTCAGTTAACACTTTTCATGTCAATTTACAAAAATGTATATCGGTTAATGTGTGCATCGGTAGACACTCGATTCTGTTTATATGTCTGTGTCGATCGACACACTCCGTGTCGGTCAACACAGACACAAATTCCAAATTTGTAATTTTCATTCTTCGATTGATTTGATCTATCATTCATATCTTTTGACATCCTTTAAGTAAATTAACCCAAACTACATTTCCTAAATCCAAAATTCTTCCTTCAATCAATTCTAATTGCTATTTCATTTGATATCCTTTGTATCAATAGACAAAGAGATGTTATCTTCCATGACCTCTCTAAAAATATTTCAATCCAAACTAACTTCGATCATTTGACCTGAATTCTTGAAACTCAAACTTTCTTTGAAACAAATAGCTAAATCAAACTTGTAAAACCTTGACTTTGAAATATTATTAAAACCCGATCTGTGTCTAAGATCTAGAAACCTTCTCGATTACTTTTATTAAAATGACTTTGAAACCTATAGATGAGTTCTAAAACTCTCAATAAATTACACATCGATTTGTAATTGATTACATAAATTCTTTCAATCACATCTGTTAAGAGACATTTAGTCATTTGATGACGTCTCACACTTGTTCAGAAAATTGAACTTGTTAAACTTCAAACATTGAAATTCGATTCAAAAATGAACTTTAAATTCATTCTATTGTATTCTAAACATAACTTGAAACCACTTGACGAGTTCTCACACTCTTAAGTCATTATACGTCAATTCAAATTGTGAATCTTTTTTCAATAATAAGCCCTTGAAGAAGTTCTTAGTCACTACACGAAGTCATTTGTTTGTTCAATAAAATTGAACTATGAATCTTGTTCTTAACTAAATTTATGATATTGAATCACGAGCCTTATGAATTATGTTTGAATTCCTTGTTCGTCAAACCAAATTGACCAGATAATTGTTTCACATCCTCTTATCTGATGGCTCAAGATTTGAAAAGTCCGTGATTGATTAAGAGTCTAGAATCCTTAATATATCAAGTTGTAGATATCTCGATCCATTACCCTCTAAGGATTTATTTATTCCTTATATAGTAGGAAAGGTCAAGAAGAAGATCAACTACTAGATCAACCTACCACATAACCGCATATACTCAAGGTGGGTTTTCTTTTACCCCTACATGGTGGACCAAATTAAAAATATAAAAAGATGTTTTCTTTTCAAAGCATATAAAGCATGAAATGAAATGTTTTGTTTTTAACTGTTTTGTCATTGTCTACTGTTTTTTGTTTGCTTTATGTCCTCTCTGTGGGGGAACGCCACTTAGAGATGAACATCAAACGTATTCAATGTGGATGTTAACTCAGCGTACTGCGAGTCTTATCGATCGTACCCAGGTAGTGAAAAAGATACCATGGGTTAGTGCACTATGATGCTGACATGTTAGGGGTCATGCCCTATTCGGACAGACATCGTGGGTAGGAGGCCACCTCCAAGTCACATAATTATTTTCAGATAGTTTAACTGTGTAAAAGAGCATTCTCACTTATAAAATGTTTTGGTGCCATGGGAAGATTTTCAAACTTAAAACCTCATGTGCGACCCGATTAAAAAGAAATGACAAAATTATATATGTATATTTTCGGACATGTGTTCACTAAGTACAATTTGTACTTAGCCTCTTGCATTATTTTTAAAATGCACAGGTTAGAAGAAGCTTTGGAGCAAAGTACGAGGCAGCAATCGAGGTGGAGCTGAATACTTGTTTTTGTAATAGTTAAATATTGAAGTGTGTATCTTCATATACATACTTCATTGATAACTTTCCACTGCTGAAACTCTTTGTCTTTTGTGAGAATTTTGATATTGTTAAACTTGAATGCTTTGATATTCGTTCTAGAGAAGCCCAGATCCCTTCTCAAGGAGGAACCTATTGTTTAATTTACATCTTTTGGGATATGTGTGTGTTGATTTATATCTTGAATAGCTTGTCTTTTCTTCAAAATTTATATCCCAAATGTATGTCCCGCACCCGATGTGCCTCAATTCCCTTATTTATGTCTTTTAATAAATCGGGGCGTGACAAAGTGGTATCAGAGCCAGTTCTTTTCCTTTCACTCTGAACTGAGGACCATTACTTTAAGGCCTCCATTTATTCTATAAGTTGAAAATATCCTTACCAGCTCCTCCTCATGCACTCATACACGGTGCCGCATCAAGAGAAAACGTTTTGCATAAATCATTGCAATTAATTTAAGGTATACACATTTCTCTTTCGAAATAAGAAATATTGATGCATAATTTGTTGCAATTTTTAGAAATTTTAATGAGTCATAATGCATACATTGTTGCAAATTATGAAATATTTAATGCATATATAGTTGCATTAAATTAAAAATTTTAATGCATACATAGTTGCATTCCGGTTATTAAATTTTAATGCATGTATAGTTGCATTCAAATTAAAATTTTAATGCATAAATAGTTGCATCCCAAAATTTTAATGCATAAATTATTGCATTTCATGAGAAAAAAAATTATGTATTATGAAAGTTTAAATTACATGAAGGACTTCTTAGAGAACTTAGACGCTTTTAGAGAGAATGTTTTAGTCTACTTTTCTTTTACCGAGACTTAGAATAATCATGTAATTAAGATAAGATTCTTATGCGTCGTAGCCGCCCATGGAATTATTACCTTTGTAATCGTGTTATATTCGCTACTCTAATATTTAAATTGTGCAACCTATTATTATTTCTGGCTAATCCACTGACTTTATTTACTTTACCTATTCGCAGATGGCCAAACATATCTTCACCCACCGCAAACGGGTTAGTTACTTTCGAAGTTACCAAATCTGCCGCAGGGACTCACTGAACCGCTTCCTCACCAACTTCCACAAATTTTGGACTGATGCTCATCCCTATGGTGTGACCCGAACCGAGGGACTTTGCCACCTAGCAGAGCTAATGCCCCCTCAATAGCAACCATGAGTGCAGGCTAACTATGTAAACTTCCTGGACGAGTCCCCTGCAAACAAATCAGATTTGGAAGGGTTTATTTCTCTCATTTGCTGCCACCGTGGGACTCTTAACAACTTGCCTCAAGCTCATGATGATGAAGCGGGATCTTCCCGAACCTTGATCTATGTGTCCGATAATGAAACTGAGAAAGAGGACCCCGAAGAGGATTCTTCATATGGGCCTAGTAATGAGGACTTGGACGCTAGCCACTACCCCGCCTACCCCGACGATGACGGCTCTGAGGATTCCCAGAATCCCGACCTGGACCGTCCGATACCAGCAGCTTGGAGGAGGGAAATGCGGGATAGGTTCTGAAGCAAGAACATTAACTCCGAAGAAGAAAAAAAAGTCTGATGAGGCTGAGAATGAAAAAGGGGGTGAAGACGATGAAGTGGAGGAAGAAGAAGATGAGGGCGAGGATGATCAGGCCGTACCTGAGCAGGATGTGCCCCCATCGAATGGAGTTGCTCAGCCCAATGATGATTGGATAGCCGCAAATTGGTCACAGCTGTGGCAGCAAGAGTGGGGAAATGAGCCATGGAACGTCGCAGATGAAGATGCCGAAGAGGACCCTAAGGAGAACATCACCTCCCCAGAGATCAGTGACTACTTCGATGTCGGGATATTCAATTCATCTGATGACAACTACTAATCACCAGTCTTGTCTGGTTTAGATGCATATATGTGAATTGATTGTTAGTGTTTAATTGTTAATTGAAATTTAGAACTCGAATTGTGGAAGTGTAGGGCGCCTTTTTGGGACTATTTATTATTAATCAAATGTAATAGGTACTAGGAGGCTGTGAAAGCCATCATTCCTCCTTCGGGAGTAGAACCTATAGATGTACTAATTTAGTAGCCAGGGAGAAGCCAATATTTTCCAAGTCGACAACCCCATTTCAATGAAAAGTGCTACTGCCCACTTTCCGGGCTTGTGGATGTATTTTCTATTATCATGCTTAAACTTTCTGTTTTGATATTAGATTTTCTTTTCTTTGTGGAAATTTGCGTAAACCTTGCCATTGTCAAGTATTGTAGGGAATATTGTCCCTTAAGAGGCTGTTAACCCTAAATTGTGGGACAACCTACCTTGTTAGGTGTATCAATCATTATTGTCTTTTATGTGATCTTGAAGAGGATTATTTTACGCATTGTGCGTACCTTGGGTTGAATGCCCCATTTAATGATTATTTATTTTGCAGAATGCCACCTAGAGAAGCCCCTGCTAGAGGCCGAGGACGAGGCCTTGGAAGAAGTCAACCCCAAATGAACCCAGATGGGCCATACTCGAATCAAGGTGAAGGACCCCAACAACAACAAAATTGGGGCCCTATAACAAAGAAATGCAAGCACCTCCCATCGAACCTAGAAGGAAACCTTTACCCAGCATATTCTGCCACTACTAGACGAAACCGAAGACCCGCCTAAAGCTGAAATGTGGATAAAGTTCATGCAAAGGATCTTAGAGATACTCGACTACACCGACCGGGAGAAGGTCCAGTGCATCTCCTTCAAGCTGACCGACGAAGCCGAACATTGGTGGAATGCCCATCTGAAGACACTCACCCCTGAGCAAGAAGATGCCCTAACTTGGGATTATTTCAAGGAGAATTTCTATACCAACGACAATTATGTCTGATAGAGATGCGAAGTTTACATCCTGTTTTTGGACTAGCTTACAAAAAGAGTTTGGAACTCAATTGAACTTCAGCACTCTTTTTCACCCCCCAAACTGATGGTCAAACTGAGAGAACCATACAGACTTTGAAGGATATGCTTAGACTAGTTGTTCTCGACCGAGGGGTGAAATGGGAAGTTATTCTAACATTTATCAAATTTACATACAACAATAGCTTTCAATCCACAATTGGAATGGTCCCGTATGAAGCACTTTATGGTAGGAAGTGCAGATCTCATTTGTATTAGGATGAAGTTCGTGAATGAAAAATCTTAGGACCCGATTCAGTCGCCGAAATGATAGAAATTGTCCGACAAATCCGTGCCAAGATTAAAAAAGTCCAAGATCGACAAAAATTGTACAAAGACAAAAGACGAACTAAATTGACTTTCGAAGTCAGAGAAAAGGTGTTCTTGAATATATCGCCATCTAAAGGAATCATTTGTTTTGGAACTAGAGGTAAGCTAAGACCCCGATATATTGGTCCTTACGAGATCTTAAAAAGAATTGGAGTTGTAGCGTACTGTTTGGCTTTGCCACCCAGTTTTGGAAATGATCATAATGTCTTCCACGTGTCACAATTGCAGAAGTACATCTTCGATCCAAGACACGTTATTCATCAAGATGAAGTTCAGTTCCAGCAAGACTTAACTTACGAAGAAAGACCTGAAGCGATCATGGATTTCAAAACTCAAGAGCTCCGCAACAAAAGGATCAACCTTGTCAAAGTCCTTTGGAAGCATCATGGAATTGAAGAAGCGACCTGGGAACTCTAAGATAAGATGAAAGAGAAATACCCAGAACTCTTCGTGTAATTTGCGAAATTTCAGGACAAATTTTTTTGTAGTGGGAAGGATGTAACGCCCCTCGTTAAATTTAAATAAATTTATCAGAATTTTGAAAGTTATATTTTATTATCAAATTAAAATCTTGGTTTTCGAAGCAAATTTATTTGGGAATTATTATTTTGGGCATTTTTCATTACCATCTTTATTTTATTATTAAAGAGGATTTATTTAATTACTGATTTATCTAATTAAATCAACACAGACAATTTATTTAGGAACCTGGGATTTTTGTATCGGGATAATATCGATCAATAAATTTTGCGAATTTATAAAATATCACGCTCTCCCGTGTAATGATGCGAAGAGATGTGGAATTGATGTGAGTGGATGTTTAAGTGATCGATGTGACAACAGAATGACAACCACTTTAACTTTTTTACTTTCAGCCATACCGAATTTACTCTCATCTCCTTTCTATAAAAAAAGTTTAACCCTCACTCCACCATTTTTCCCGTGACCAACTCTGACGAAGCTCCGACAAAGTGTTTTTAGAGGTAAAACATACATTTTTGGACTCCTCTTACTTCATTCTTTCCATTTCAAACACCGTTTTCTTCATTCTCCATGTTTAGAAGTTGAAGTCTAGCTAGGAGACTATTGATGAAGCTCTCGAAGCTCGACAAACGTCAAGAAGGTATAACTCGAACCCCTCTCTAGCTATTTCTTTAGTTTGAGCATGATTACAATTTTTGCCCTAGTTGGAAATATTGTTGGGATTATATACTGAAAGCATATATGATTAAGTGTTTTGTACACTGGTCTTCATATATGTTGCTGCAACAATGTTCGCTGTCTGATATAACAAACATACAACGAACCATAATATCCTATTATCTCGCCTATAGGGATGACCATATGGTGTGTAAGAGATCACAGAGGATCATATGAGTCGTTTGACCTAGCGAGATATAAACAGTATCACAGCTGAGACGGTCCCTGGATAGGCTGTCGGTCTAAGCTGCGGCACAACGGTTCATAAGTGGGCTTATCCTAGCTACTTGATGTGTCGGTACATGGTTATGTATTGATGGGATCAACAGTGGGATGTGCCATTCTCATTGACATATGAATGAGCCAGATCCCTAACATACTTCCTATGATCTTAAACATAACTGAAGGATAAGGGGCACACACAGATTGACCGCACTTTGATTTACCATGGTGGCGAGTCTTACATGTACTCTTATACCCGTATTTTGGGAGTTGGCAATTTGTGTGTGGCCTGTTTAGTCTGGACGTTTAGGTAAGCATATCCGTTTCAGGATGGTGACATTCCCTGAGGAGCTCACAAGGTTCATTATGCTAAACCCTGCAGGTTGAATTATTTAATTCAGGCATAAGTGAAAAAGAGTGAGTGGTATTACTCAGGAAATAAGAGATTAATTAATTGTGGCTTATTGCCATAAGCAGAATTAATTAATGAATGTATAAAACCTTAAATATGTGGATCATGTTAGTTTGGTGCAACCCGTTCCTAATAACGTGGTAATAAAGGGGCGAGTCAGCATTGTTACCGTAGTGAAGGTTAAAACAATGTTTTATTAATTAATTATGTTCTGGGTTGAACAAGGAAGGATTAATTAATAAAGAGGGCCCACTTTATTATTTGCATCTGGTCCCTGGTCTGGCCCACGAATTGCTCACAGCCCATTAGGGTTAGGGTTTCTCAAAACCCTAACACTATATATGGGCCTTCTCTCCATCAGATCAAGTTAGACTTTTCAGTATAATCAGTAAAAGGGGAGAGAACGGCGGCGGCTATCCAGAGGGAGAATTTGATCGCTTTCTCCAGATCTCGGATTCAACTGAGTAGATAATCCTCACCAGATTTCCAATGAGCAAGGGAACAGATCAGAAGAATAGATCTGTAGGAACCACTGTCCATCGCCGGTGTTCTATCTCAGATCTAAGGCTATTTCATCGTTGTTGGCTCCGATCTAGATCTGTAGATCAAACGGTGAAATCAGGTATTCTCTAATCCATCCTCTGCAGTTAATTTTGTAGGAGCATGCATACGTTCGCATGATTTATTTAATTGAAATTTGTTCCTGGTATCCTAAGAACGATCCTTGGCAAGAAATTCTTTAATGGCAACTCGTGTTGTCCATCGTAGACTCAAACCCTACAATTGGTATCAGAGCCAGGTTCATGTTCTTAGGCTTTATCTTGGATAAATTGAAATTAAATGAATATGTATGTTCATGGATGGATTTAAATTATCGTGGATGTTTTTTTGTTCTCGTGGCCTTCTCGTTTTTAGATCTGTTTTTCACCACGAGAAAATTCGTGGTTAGATTTAATAGGGAAAATTGTGTAATAGATTTAGATCTATTTTTGTATTTTCTATTTTTTTAAATCTGTAAAAATCTGAGAATCTGGATCCGGAAAGAAGAACGAGAAAAATAGGACGAAGATCAGACATGGAAGAACACCCATTAGGGTTCAGCCCTTCACCCACCACCAGATCTCACCGGCAGCTGCGCCGACGGCGGCAGCGACCTCGACGGCGGCGATGGGTGGCGGCAGCGGGCAGGCTCTCTGCCTGCGGCTGGGCCGTACCTTAGGGCTCGCAGCTATTGCTCGCGTTCCCGGCGAGCTCTCTGTCCGGCGTGGGCAGCGCAAGCAGGTCGACGGCAGGTGCAGACCGGCCAAGGATGCGGCGGGCGGTGCTGCAAAGTGGGTTGCGGCGGCGCAGCGGAACAAGGGTTCCGCCGCGCGGCTGGGCCGCACCCGTTCTGCTGTTGCGCGCGGTCGCGGCTCACGCAGCCTACGGTGGTGGCGACGTGGATAGCGCAGGCCGAATGGATCGGGGACGGCCTCGTCGGTCGTGGACAGCAGATAGAAGCCGCGCGCGAGGTCTCTGCACGCGGTGGTGTTGTTTCTGTCTCGCGCTTTTCCTGGACGACGAAGTAGCTGGCCGCGCGCGGTTGCGCGCGGTGGTTCTGTTTCTGCGTGTGTGCTCCGGCGCTCGCTGCAGCTGCTGCTGTTTCGCGCACAGACTTGAGCTACCGGTGGTGTGTGTGAAAGACGACGGCTGGGCAGCGGGAGTGGCCGGCGACGAAGGCTGGCAGCATGCTCCGGCAGTGGCGGCACCGGGGGCTGCTGGGCTGTGGCGGCTAGGGTTTGGCTGCCCGGGCTGTAGATCGGGCTTCTCAGAAAATTAGGGTTTGGCACTTGTTTTGGGCTAGAAACCCTAATCTGAAGCCCAAATTGCTGTTTATTCAAATCAAATCAGATTTGAAGTCCAACAGAGGCCCAGTTTGAAGATCTGTACTGAAATTAAATCTCGTAATAGTTAGATTTAATTAATTTTCAGTTGTAATCGCTTCTAAGGGGCCACGAGAAATTTTATTTGTTTATTTAATTATTTCTCGTAATGATATGATTTATTATGTGCGCACTAGTAAATAATAGGAAAGCATGCCTATTTGCATTAATTATTTACTTTTATAAGCATGTTGCAATTTAATTTTTGGGCATGTCTTATGTGATTTATTTTATGTTTTAAATTATGTCTATAAATTCCGGGATCATATTAATTTATGATGGAATTTTAGATGTGACATAATTTATGGGAACATAAAATAATGTGTGTGCATGAAACCTTTAGAATTAAAAATACTAAGCTGGATTTTGGTTCTTTTCTAACCAAGATCATTAGACCTCCACAAATACGACCTCTCATTAGAAGTAAGGCATTTCGAAGCGTAAACGTCTGCTGAAGCAGCTTGCGTTAGAAATAAATTACCAGTTCTAGTGCGATGAGGTTTCTAAATAAAACATTTAGTTTAAGATGAGAAGTGAGAGCCTCTAAGCAAACGTCTGCTGAAGCGACTTGCATTGAGACAACTTTCACTGGTCTCTAAGATTAAACTAAATGAGATAACGAAGGATGTGAGGGGCATGCGGTATGGGTCGAGTACGTATGCTAAATCGCTATAAACATCCGGAGTTAGGATTGTGGTTAAACTGGCTTAGATGTTGCCTGGAGTATAACTCATGAATGATGTCCCTGCTCCGGATAGGTGAACATGGTCTTAAGATCTCCAATATTAATTTCTTTTGCTTAAAGATACCTGGCATGTTAAGAAATTAAAGGACCTATTTTGGTCTGGTTGAGCGTTTGCTTTAAACGTCTGCTGAAGCAGCTTGCAGTAAATTAGCTTGGGCAATTGGAGGAAGCAAATTGCATTGTTTTATCTAAAGGTTCTATGCATATTTGTTTCAATTGTTCATAGTATGTGCTTACTTTAATTCGCTTATTTGTTTTCAGATATGTCTATGAATAATGTCATTAATATCCTCGCTCAAAATCCTCTCAATGGTCCGAATTTCCTTGAATGGAAACGTAATTTGGATTATATCCTTGTTGCGAAAGAACACAAGTTTGTCCTTACTGATCCTTGTTCGCCAGATCAACTAGTGTTTTCAGTATATTGAAAATAGAGAGAGAACGGCGGCGGTGATCTGTAGGGAGGAACTGATCGATTCCTCCAGATCTCGGATTCAACTTGGTAGATAATCCTCACCAGATTTCCAAGGAGCAAGGGAACAGATCAGAAGATCAGATCTGTAGGGACAACTATCCATCACCGGCGTTCTATCTCAGATCTAAGCTTATTTCATCGTCATTGGCTCCGATCTAGATCTGTAGATCAAATGGTGAAATCAGGTATTTCCTAAATCCATCAACTGCAATTAATTTTGTAGGAGCTTGCATAGGATCGCATGGTTTATTTAATTGAAATTTGTTCCTGGTATCCTAAGAATGATCCTTGGCAAGAAATTCATTAATGGCAACTCGTGTTGTCCATCGTAGACTCAAACCCTACAATTGGTATCAGAGTCAGGTTCATGTTCTTAGGCTCTATCTTGAATAGATTAAGTAACGGCGGCGGAAGGCGGCATCGGCGATGGGTGGCGACGGTGGGCAGATCTTCTGCCTGTGGCTAGGCCGCGCTCGTTTAGGCTGCTGCAGGCTTTCCTTGCGAACCAAGGTGTCCGGAGACTCGTCAGGCACGGTCGGCAAAGCTCTGCGTGCGCCGGTCCAGGTGGTGTTCACGCAGCAGGCAGGTGGCCGCGCCCGGATTTCTGGGCTGCTCCGCGATGTCGAACGGCGCTAGAGGGTGGCGGCGGTCTTGGATGTCGTCACTGGCTGCGGCCTCGGGCATGGAGGAGTCGCGCAGAGGTGGTCTGCGCGTGGTGGCTGGACTGCAGACGGCAAGGGTCGACTGGCAAAGGGTGTGGTTGGCCGTACATGTGCTTTCCCTATCGCGCTCCTGCTACATCTGCTGCTCGTTCACGATGGCTGCAAATGGCTCGTCGGTGGCTGGGGGCGCTGGGTTGGCCGTGGGGCTGAAGCAGGCGCGACTGGTGCGAGTTCCGGCCGCATCTAGCGGCCGGAAAGGTGGCGCCGGCGACCGACAAGGAAGGTGACGGCTAGGGTTTGTGAAACTAGGGTTTGCAAAACCCTAGGGTTTCCTAGCCCGGGCCAAAAGTCGGGCTTCTCCTGGAATTAGGGTTTGGTTCTTGTTTTGGGCCAGAAACCCTAATTCAAAGCCCAAATGTTGTTTATTCAATTCAAATCAGATTTCAAGTCCAACGGAGGCCTAGTTTGAAGATCTGTATTAGAATTAAATCTTGTAATAGTTAGATTTAATTTATTTCAGTTGTAATCGCATCTGAGGGGCCAAGAGAATTTATTTTTTTATTTTTTTATTCTCGTAATGATGTGATTTATTATGTGCGCACTAGTAAATAAAAGGAAGCATGCTTACTTTCTTTAATTATTTACTGTTTAAATCATGTTGTAATTTTTAAATTATAAAGCATGCTTTATGTGATTTATTTTATGTTTTAAATTATGTCTATAAATTCCGGAATCATATTAATTTATGATGGAATTTTGGGTGTGACATAATTTATGGGAACATAAAATAATGTGTGCGCATGAAACCTTTAGAAATTAAAAATACTAAGCTGGATTTTGGTTCTTTTCTAACCAAGATCATTAGACCTCCAAAAATACGGCCTCTCATTGGAAGTAATGCATTTCGAAGCATAAACGTCTACTCCAGTAGCTTGCGTTAGAAATAATTTACTAGTTCTAATGCGATGAGGTTTCTAAATAAAACATTTAGTTTAATATGAGAAGTGGGAGCCTCTGAGCAAATGTCTACTTCAGTAGCTTGCATTGAGACAACTTTCACTGGTCTCTAAGATTAATCTAAATGGGATAACAAAGGATGTTAAGGGCAGGATGCATGGGTCTAGTACGTATGTGGAATCACCTTTTAAAATCCGGAGTTAGGATTGTGGTTATTTTGGCTTAGATGTTGCCTGAGCACAACTCATGCATGAGATCCCTGCTCAAGATAGGTGAACATGGTCTAAAGATCTCCAATATTAATTTCTTTTGCCGGCGGATACCTGGCATGGAGAGAAATTAAAGGACCTATTTTGGTCTGGTCGAGCGTTTGTCGTAAACGTCTACATCAGTAGCTTGCGGTAAATTAGCTTGGGCAATTGGAGGAAGCAAATTGCATTGTTTTATCTAAAGGTTCTATGCATATTTGTTTCAATTGTTCGTAGTATGTGCTTGCTTTAATTCGCTTATTTGTTTTCAGATATGTCTATGAATAATGTCATTAATATCCTCACTCAAAATCCTCTCAATGGTCCGAACTTTCTTGAATGGAAACGTAATTTGGATTATATCCTTGTTGCGGAAGAACACAAGTTTGTCCTTACTGATCATTGTCCGCCAGTCCCAGCTGCTGATGCTACTGTCGAGCGGCAGCAGTCTTACAATAAGTGGATCAAGTCTAATAATGTAGTGAAATGCTACATGATGACCACTATGAGTAAGATACTACAGCTGCAGCATCAGCATTATGATAAGGCCTGTAAGATTATGGATAATCTAACAGCGACTTATGGGGAGACGGACAGAACTGTCGGATTCAATCTCATGAGGGAGATTGTGAGTAAGAAAATGTCTGAAGGCAGTTCAGTGAGAGAGCACGTGGTTGCCATGACTCACCTCATGGATGAACTAACGTTGCATGGTGGTGGTATTGATGCGGAAGCCCAAGTTGATATCATACTAAACTCTCTTCCCAAGTCCTTTGAAAACTTCAGGTTGAATGCTGTGATGAACAAGAAGGAGTATACTCTTAATGAGTTACTCAGTGACTTGATGGCTGCACAGTCCCTGATGGAACCCGAGAAAGCAGTTTTGGTTTCTTCCGATAGCCGGTCTGCTGCTCCTAAACGAGCAAAACCTAAGAGAACGGCTAGGAATATGAACAAGAAAACTGCTGGTGGGAACAATGGAGTTTATGCTCCAAAGAAAATGACTGGGAAAGTTTAAGGAAAGGGCAAGTGTTACCGTTGTGGCAAGATAGGACACTGGAAAGAAAATTGTCCAGGTGTTAACACCAATGGACAAGGTACGTCATCATTTACATGTCTAGTATAAGTTTTCTGCTCCTAGTGAGTAGTGGTTACTTTGAATACTAATCATGTTTTGGTTGCGCTATGCAAAGAATCAAGCTGATGATAATGCTTGAGGGTGACGGGACTACCTACTCCAAGGAAGATGCTAGAGATCGTTCTCAAGCTGTTGGAGTTATTTGCTTTAAGTTTATGTTAAAACTCTGTTTTAATTCAAGTTCCAGAAGAGATATTGTTTTGGTTTTGAGAAGCATATTTTTCATCTATGGATTATCAGTTATTCGATAGAGGCTTTCTATCATGATGAATAACAGTGTTTTCTATTATGGATGATTGTCTCTTCATTACTTGATTACATAAACTGTCAGTGTTCTAAGGTATAATTTAAAGAATCTCTATAGAGATAGGTTACATCAGTCTAAGTAGTTTTAAGTAATTCATGGATTATGGATTCAATCCAGGTATTCCTAAGAATGGTACTTATGACAACTACTTAGAGGAATTAGATGGTAACCAGGTCTTTTAATAGGCGATTGTATCTCTATAGGTTATTTCGTGTTTGCTCTGGTTTGCTGGTTTGAGTCTACTTCCGCAGTTGCCTTAACAGGCATTGATACTGTAATCATTTAAGATTTGGATATGTTTATCTAGTTCACTACAAGTCTTAGTCTCTTGCTTTAATCAAGAGCGTTCAAGACTAAAGTACAGAATAAGTTAAACAAGACCGTAAAAACATTATGGTTCATTCATAATGGTGTATCTTAAGTGATGGGTTTTTTCAGTATCTAGCTGAGCAAAGGGATTGCATCCCAGTTAACTACACCTATTATCCCTCGATTGGGATAGTGTAGGTAAAACGAAATAAGATTCTTTAAAAGTTTATAAGTTATGCTAACTTTTCCAAATTTTCATTTTTGGGAAGAGCGCCAAAAGCAGTTGTGTGTTTGCTTGATCTAGTGTCTTCTAAATCAGTTTCAAATACCCTAGCAGACCTTGACTCTGTCAAAAGGGCAATGATGGGTAATTCGGCTGTTAAGCTGATATAGGAAACTGATTGGATGGAAGAAAGGTTTAAGCTAGTACTGCTTAGTGGGCTATTCCAACTAAACGAAAAAGATGGTTGTTTTGTATATCCTAGATACAAGCAAGTTGTATAGGATGAATGATACGTGCGTAAAATGACCTATATTTCGATGTGTGCGCATGCTTGTTTGTGGCTATTTTACTCCCGTATCATATTTTTTGTCGTATTTTGGTTGTGTTTTCGTGTTTTTGTGTTTTGAATGTTGTAGGATAGGTTTTGGGCATAAACGAGCATTTTTGGTGGAGTTTTGGAGGAAAATCGCACGTGTTTGGAGTTTGGAGGCGTCGACTGGCCGAGCGGAGCAGGACCGGCCGAGCGAGGCCGGACAGAGGCCTTGACCGGCCGAGCCAAGCCAACAAACAGGTGGCTCGGTCGAGCCACTTCGACCGGGCGAGCCTGGCTGGGTTTTTCCAATATTTTGGTGGTTTCCAGCTTCGACCGAGCGAGCCATACTTCGACCAGGCGATTCGAGGCCCTGTTTGCTTGCTTATAAAAGGGGGAAATTCAGTTATTTGGAGAGTTTTTTGTCATATTTCATTAGATCGAGTGAGGAGTTTCCCTAGATTCCAATTTCCATCACGATTTCATCTCAATCCTAGAGTATCAAGGAGCTTAATTCATCAATCCTTGGAGGAGAATTGAAGATCCAAGGGGGTAGATCAAGACATACAAATCCAATTGGGGAAGATTCCAATCTCTACTTGTCAATTGTAGTGGATGTATTTCATTTCAACTTTGTATTGTTACAATTGAAAGGTATGATGTTCTAATTCAATTTGGATGTTGATTTGAATAAGGATGCATGAAGATTAGGTTTGATAATTATTTGTTTACTTTCCTTTGAGAGCTTGAATTGCACTATAACTTGTTCCTTACCTCTTAGGTGTAGGTAATAGCCAACTTAGGAGGTAGTTGACGTGAACACTGCAGCCAACACGCGGGCGGAATCGTCGTGAATAGTGTAGATTCATACGATTTTAGTTCCAATCCATGTGCGGTGCTAGGTCGTAGGGCAATAATTGACGATCTATTTGGAGTGGTCTAGGGCTTAATAACGTGACTGATTGCAAGTCTTATTATCATCAACCGTTAGCTCGCCGTGACAAGGGGTTAATGAGTGTAGGGTCGATTGCTCAATCTCCTAGGGATTAAAATGTGTTTACATCATTGATTAACCTAATTGGATTGCATCTATGTTCATTTCAACATCCTATCTGCCTAATTTGAGTATTTTCTTGTCTTGGTTTACCGATTTGTGGAAAGAATTGATTGAAGGTTGATTGTAGTTTAATTGATTGTTTGTGATATGATGTTAGCATAGATTGAAATTGATTGCCTAGTTGATAGAATCTACTCAACGATTATATTTTGCCTAGCTATAGGACTTTGCTATAGTATCTCGGTATTCTAGCAGGCGAAGGGAAGAAGGACCTGGATTTGACAAATTTTATTCTTGTGTAGCTAGGAGTTAAATTTTGATTGAACTTTTAGCCGCATCAAGTTTTGGCGCCGTTGCCGGGGACTTCATTTAATAGGTTGCTAGATATTGGGGGAAAAGTGAAGCTTGTAGGCTAGGTGTATGTGTTATTGCTTGTGTGAACTTTTTGCTTTTTGCTTATTGATTGATAGTTGTTTTTCCTTTGTTTGATCAAGTTGTTTGTTTGGTAATTGGGCTCTTTTGTGGAGTTGTAGGTTGTTTATGATCACGAGGTCCAAGGCTCGTGAGCTTTTGGAGAGGAAATTACAACAAAGGCAAGGAAATATTGAGATTGATTTGGAAATGGCTAACACAGGAGAAGATACGGTTAGGATTGGAGAGTTAGAAAGACAAACTGAATTGATGAAAGCTTTACTAAATGAGAGGAATGGTCCTCGTAGACCACTTCAAAACCTTTTTCGACCTCAAGGGGAGCCGATGACTGGAGGTTTCCTGTTAGGAGTAAATGCCACACAATTTGAGATAAAGCCACAGTTGGTCCAAATGATACAGAACAATCAGTTTGGGGGACATGCAACCGAGGATCCGAATGTTCATATATCTCGATTTTTGGAAATCACAGATACCATAAAGATCAACCAGGTTCCCCAAGACCAAATACGGCTGCGGTTATTCTCATTTTCTTTGAGGGATTCGGCAAGGAATTGGTTCGAAGGTTTAGACAAGTCAAATATTGCCACTTGGGAAGAATTACGAGAAAAGTTCATATTCAAGTTTTTTCCACCAAGTTTGACTTTGAAGAGAAGGGCGTATATAACATCGTTTGGGCAAAGGTACAATGAACCTCTCTATGAAGCTTGGGATCGGTTCCGAGAGCTTCTACGCAAGTGTCCTCGACATGGTCTTTCTAAGAGTCAACAAATTTGCCAATTCTATGGTGGATTGAATTATGATACAAAAGTCATGATGGATGCTTCATCGGGAGGTGCATTCCTAGATCAAGAAGAGGAAGATGCTTGGAAGACAATTGAGAAGATGGCCGAAAATAGTTTCCAATGGCCAAAGGAACGAAAAGATTATAGACCGGTGAAGTTGGTAAATGATGCTAATGAGAAGGAGGATTTCAAAGAACAAATCGCTGCCATGCAAAGGAAGCTTGACAAGTTATCTACTTCGGGGAGTGGAAAAGAGGATATGATGATACTTAAGCATGAGAATGCTTATCCGGAGAATGTGAATTTCGTCAATCAAAGAATGGGGTACAACAATCGACCTCAATACAATCCTCAAGGAAATATGTACTATCATCCATCCAACCGGTTTCACCCCAACTTCTCTTATGCAAATCCGAATAACGCTCTCAATCCTCAAATGCAATTGGAAGGAGGAGGGAGTAGTAGCCAAGGAGGATATGCTGGGGGAGGTGGTAGATATGTGAATCAAGAGATGAGGAGAAATCAAAGTGAAGAGATTGATAAGCGCTTTGAGAAGTATGACGGGATGTTCGCGGAGATCCAGCTGCAAATTTCCTCAATCGCCAAACAGTTAAGTGGCAAACATCAAGCTGGGAAATTTCCAAGCGACACGAAAATTGTACAAAAGAAAAGTTGCAATATGATTGATGGTGAAGATAGGATGAATGAGAAATTGGAGGTCATGACTCCAAAAGTGGAAAGTGTGGAGATCAAAGAAGAAGAGAGTATAGTGAAGGAAGATGGAAAGGAGTTGGAAGTAGAGAATGTGGAAGACAAGAAAGAAGAACAATGTGAAAGAGTGGATTTCTTTGATTATGTGAAGAAAGGAGATATAGAGATGCCACTACCGGAAGAGATTGAACGTGTACCCATGTTGGATGAACTCGTTGGAGTTGAGGTAATCTCGGATGGTGAACCAAATGAACCGGGAAGTAATGAATATGAAGAGAAGAGAAAGCCTTGTGTGACTCCGGTGCTAGTGTGAATATAATGTCATGGGACTTGTACAAAGAGTTGGAGGTTGGACATCTTAAACCTACAAATCAAGTCTTACAATTGGCAAATCAAGCTCTCTTTTGTCCTCGTGGAGTAGTTGAAGATGTGCATGTGGAGATCTTGACATTCACATTTCCCGAAGATTTTATCGTGGTGGACATGAAGAACAAAGGTGGTATTCAATTGATCATTGGAAGGCCTTTCTTGCATACAGTCGATGCACTCTTCGACATGAAACATGGGGAGCTCACTTTCCGTTGTTGTGGAAAAGAAGTTGTATTTTCTTTACCTCCAAAGAGTTTGCATGAGTGTGAAGAAGAGAGAGTTGATAGGAAAAAGAGGTTGAAGGACGTGCTCGATCCGGGATTAGACCTCATGGGGGACGACAACGAAGAAAAGGATAATCCGGGAGACTTAGATGAATACGATCAAGTTCGGATAAAGAAGGCTCGAGTGGATATGGATCCGCCTCGAAGTGCAAGAAGGAAGTTGTTCTTCCCGGAGGATCATGTAGTGATAAGTCGAGGTATGAATTCGGGATCAGTCCCATTTGATCATGATTGATTGGGAGGTATGATCGTCGAGCTTTCGACGTTAAACAAGCGCTTATTGGGAGGCAACCCAATGTTTAAATTTTGTTATTTTCACATTTTTTTTAATAATGGTGTGTTATTGATTTTGGTTGAATAAAGTTGTTTAGTGTTTTTGATGAAGGATTCCTAATTGCTTGTGGATTTACAAGTTTGATTGGCTTTGTGATTGAAGAATAGAAAGGATGGAAGGCAACATGATCGGGAAAATGTCGGAAAAGGGCGAAAAGTGGTGAAAGCAGGGGCAGCTCGGCCGAGTGGTGCAGGCTCGGCCGAGCTGGGTCGAAGGCCGTGGACAGAGGCCTCGCTCGGTCGAGTGAGGCAGGCTCGGCCGAGCCAAAGCGTACCAGCAGCCCCCGCGCAGACAGACACTTCGCTCAGCCGAGCCATCTGGCGCTCGGCCGAGCCGCGCGCAGATTTAAATAATGAGCTCGTTCCCATTTTGCCCATTCTTCATCACAGTTGAAATTTCTTTCCCAAAATTTTCTTTGACTCATTATCATCTCGGTGTGTGTAGCTCTACTATTTTGAAGTGCCATGGTTAACGAGCATGGACGTGGATTCCCTTCTTCTATTTGCAGGCCCGAGGGATTTGATGATGATGAATATGCAAGGTTCATTATGTTGACACAACGGCAAGTGATTGGAACGACTTATCTCTGTCAGGAAACTTTGGAAGCATTGGATTTAAAGAAGGATGTGTGGAAGTTGTTCACTCGAATGGGATGGAAGAAATTACTTCATGGGAGATGGCCGTCGTTTGTGCGGGTGACAAGGGAATTCTTGGCCTCTGCTCAAGTCATACGGAGCGCAAATGGTGCTCCGATTATGGTAATTGCTGGTTAAGAATTTTCCTTGAGTAGACAAGATATTGATAGGATATTTGGGTGTTCAATGGAATCTGTGTGTGCATTTGATGAGCTTAATCCTATTGACTTGTGGACATCGATTTCTGGAGTTAGTATTTTGGGTGATTTCGATGTGCAGTCTTGTAGGTCATTCATGATTAAGAATCCTATCATTCGGTATCTTCACCTTATGTTAGAGGGCTGGTCTTGTGGTTTTTATGGATCTGGTGCTGTTAGTATGTCTGATTTCCAATTTCTGTTTGCGTTACTGCATGGGAGGCCCTTTTCTATTGGAGGATGGTTGATGGAAAACTGGAGCAATGCAATTGATGCTGATAATTCGGTTATTTGTGGTGGTGGATTACTATTTCCTATTTTTAAGGCTTGTGGTTTTGATATGTCGGGAGTATTCGCTCCAGGGTTGAGCCTTACCACTACTGCTCTAGTTACTAAAGCTTTTCTGGTTCCTGAAAAATTGGGTGTCTGTTATTTTTATAAGTTTGGAGATTTTGGGATTGAATTACCTAACCGTGCATTAACTGAGATTGATGATTCTGAGGATAGATCTAATTGGTTGATGAGTACTGAAGCTCATCTGGATATGACTAGATTGGTGATGTCTCGATGTGAGGAGGTGCTTCCCAGACCCTGCCGCTACTGTTGTTGTGATCAGCCACCGAGGACCTAGCTGACTACAGGAAGTGCGAGTGCACCGGGTACCTTTTTACAAACTTAGTCTCACTTGACTAAGTTTGGGGGGAGTGGTCGGTATCCGGTGCCTTCTTCTGGTTCACTCCTTTATCTCTATCTCTATCATTAGTCTAGTTTAGTTTAGTTTAGTATTGAACAATGATTTGGATATTCGATTGGGTTGTATAATGATATTGATTTACCTTTACTTTAGGTTTTGAATGTTGGATGTGGATTTGGATGATGATTTTAATGGTTTAATATGATGTGTTGATGGAATATTTTGGCAAGCTTGCATGTGTTTAATCCTTTCTATTTGGTTTTGGTATGTGGATGTGTTATGGTTTGGTATGAATGGTGGAGCTAGTGGATATTGCTTTATTTTTGTTGATGATTGGTTTGTGGAAGTCGGTGGAAATGAGAACTTAATTGGCTTGTTTATGCTCAATAGTTTGGTGGTGTTTGTGTTGATTTGTAGTAGGTGCCAATAAGGACTGGAGAGTGGTGATCGTGCCTACTGATGGGTAACGTTTTCTATCGTTCTTCCTACGATTTAGTTCATTTCATTTGTTTTAGGGCATGTAGATTGTTGTTAGGATTGTTGTGTGCTGGTGTGTGTGTGATGAACCCAAATGAGGCTTGAGATTTAATCATGATTTACTTAGTGGAGTTTGATGTTTACCTCAACTAATGATAGGGCGGAATCTGTTTTTCGAAGCATGTTTTAAGTTTAACTTTTGAATTGTATGTGGTTAATGCATAGGACTTGACAAAAAATTGTGAGGTTTAAGCCATGATATTGTCATATCTATTTCGATTGTGAGTGGCAAGATTGAGAGTACGAGATCTAGAACTTGCATCCGTTCTCTATCTATTGGCATGAGTGTGTAACTAGAAAATGATCTTAAGCCATCGATTCTTAGTCCTACCTTTCACACTGGGAGTATAAGGTGGTTGTTATCATAATTTTGCCTTTTATATCTTTGACCCCCGTGATTGAGCTTTATTGGTGAATCTTCTTTGATATAATTAGGACCGTATTTGGGAGGAAAGAGTGTATGAGGGTGAATACGGTGAAGAGAGTTGGATTGGGAATTGATTGAATGTGTATTGATGGGAAATGTTGAGGCATGAAAGATATGGAATAAAGGATTGGTTTGAATCCTAGAAAAATGAGCATCTACAAAATTTTGGTGCAAGTGTTTGGGAAAAGAGGCACCGACAAAATGAATGAATGATGGTGCATTTGAAAAAAAAAGATGAAAAAGAAAAGAAAAGAAAAGAAGAAAAGAAAAAAAAAGAAAAATGTGTTGTGAAATGAAAAGCCTCGGGGGGGTTGTAGTGGTTTGAAAAGAACAAGTTTGGGGGTTTTGGGAAATTGAGAAGTTTAGTCACTTTGGCCCAAAACCACCCACCTTTTAGATAGCCACGTTACAACCCGTGAAAAGACCTTTTTTATTCTAGAAATTAACTCGTTGTAGTATAGTGGTGAGAATGGATGCAAGCCTATGGAAATCGAGCTCGATACCTTTTGATTGAGTGAATCTCATCGTCCCTAAACACGTGAGGGAGTGCTTTCGTTTCTTGTATCCATTTTTGATGAGTGGTTCATGTCCTTAGCATTAACCTTGTTACAAAGTTAGGTGATAATCTCGTTTTACTTGAACATGCTAAGATAACTTTGATGAGCTATGAGGTATTGCATGAGGTAGATTAATAGCTTTACTTTGTTTTGATTGAGGAAAATCAAAGGTTTAAGTTTGGGGGATTATGATACGTGCGTAAAATGACCCATATTTCGATGTGTGCGCATGCTTGTTTGTGGCTATTTTACTCCCGTATCATATGTTTTCGTCGTATTTTGGTTGTGTTTTCGTGTTTTTGTGTTTTGAATGTTGTAGGATAGGTTTTGGGCATAAACGAGCATTTTTGGTGGAGTTTTGGAGGAAAATCGCACGTGTTTTGAGTTTGGAGGCGTCGACCGGCCGAGCGAGGCCGGACAGAGGCCTCGACCGGCCAAGCCAACAGACAGGTGGCTCGGTCGAACCACTTCGACCGGGCGAGCCTGGCCGGGTTTTTCCAGCATTTTGGCGGTTTCCAGCTTCGACTGGGCGAGCCATACTTCGACCGGGCAATCCGAGGCCCTGTTTGCTTGCTTATAAAAGGGGGAAATTCAGTTATTTGGAGAGTTTTTTGTCATTTTTCATTAGATCGAGTGAGGAGCTTCCCTAGATTCCAATTTCCATCACGATTTCATCTCAATCCTAGAGTATCAAGGAGCTTAATTCATCAATCCTTGGAGGAAAATTGAAGATCCAAGGGGGTAGATCAAGACATACAAATCCAATTGGGGAAGATTCCAATCTCTACTTGTCAATTGTAATGGATGTATTTGATTTCAACTTTTTATTGCTACAATTGAGAGGTATGATGTTCTAATTCAATTTGGATGTTGATTTGAATAAGGATGCATGAAGATTAGGTTTGATAATTGTTTGTTTACTTTCCTTTGAGAGCTTGAATTGCACTAGAACTTGTTCCTTACCTCTTAGGTGTAGGTAATAGCCAACTTAGGAGGTAGTTGACGTGAACGTTGCAGCCAACACGCAGGCGGAATTGTCGTAAATAGTGTAGATTCATACGATTTTAGTTCCAATCCATGTGCGGTGCTAGGTCGTAGGGCAATAATTGACGATCTATTTGGAGTGGTCTAGGGCTTAATAACGTGACTGATTGCAAGTCTTAGTATCATCAACCGTTAGCTCGCCGTGACAAGGGGTTAACGAGTGTAGGGTTGATTGCTCAATCTCCTAGGGATTAAAATGTGTTTACATCAATGATTAACCTAATTGGATTGCATCTATGTTCATTTCAACATCCTATCTTCCTAATTTGAGTATTTGCTTGTCTTGGTTTACCGATTTGTGGAAAGAATTGATTGAAGGTTGATTGTAGTTTAATTGATTGTTTGTGATATGATGTTAGCATAGATTGAAATTGATTGCCTAGTTGATAGAATCTACTCAACGATTATATTTTTCCTAGCTATAGGACTTTGCTATAGTATCTCGGTATTCTAGCGGGCGAAGGGAAGAAGGACTTGGATTTGACAAATTTTATTCTTGTGTAGCTAGGAGTTAAATATTGATTGAACTTTTAGCCGCATCAATGAAACCATGAATCCAAATGTGAGATTGTTTCCTAACGTTTTAGAGAAGACAATTCAAATCTATCAGGAAATACCCCGTGGCATATTAAGCATACCTTGGAAGGTATGGTACCAATTGCACAGTCACCTGTGTAAGGTGGTAAACCACAAATTAATGCACCATTAACTGACAACATAAAAGGAGCATCGTTGCAGTGGGATGTTGCCTTAACAGGCTTAATGGTACTGGTTCGTGGAAACAGTCTCTGGACTTGTTCCCAGCTTAACGAACAACATCGTACTTATCCCTTAAAGCGCAACGAAGCTGTTAAGACAAATGAATGACGTCAAGTCATGAATTCAGAAATGAATCAGTAAAGGTTATGGTTGTATATTAAGATCAGTGATTGCCAAATAGCTTTCTAGCTATAGGTAACTAATTGATATACAAGGAAAGAAATGCTCGAATGGTAACCAAGTACGTTTCAAAAGCCTAGGTTAGTGAGCAAGGTATGTTTCATAACAAGACCTTCTCACTGGTTGCAACTATTAAACCCATTCGAATTCTTTTAACCATAACAACACATATGAATCTAAATATCTGGAAGATAGATGACATCATCCGTATTTTATAAACGGGTACCTCGATAAAAGGTGACGACATCTGTATGCGACAATCAGATAAGTTATGTGCAGCATCATGTCTAGAAGCCAAGGTAGTTCAAGTATGAACTTAAAGGAGCTTCAACGTCATGAAACAGACATTTCGATATTCTCTATTGAGAATGAGAGTTTCATGTATTAGTTATGTGTCAGCGGAAGCGTGGTTCTCCTTGCACATTATGCAGATATTATTTTCACATTCGGAAACGGTGTGGGGATATTGTCAGGCATAAAGGATGGTTATCCGAACAGTTTCAGAAGTAGGACTTATGAGATTTCGGAACACCTTTTGAATTAAAGTCTTGTGTTGTCACAAGAAAAGGATGTTCAGGTATCTCAAGTCGCTTAAATTGATTCTGTGATGAGTCGTTCATAGCAAGAAAGATTGTTGTCTTTCTATATTGCAGATGAACGAGTTCAGATATCTGTAATGCTATAAGCATGTTAGACAGACATCAGTTCAACTCTGGATAAGCACATCGGTTTACAAGTGTGCTATGTGAGTTGAATGGCATCGAATATCCAGGAGGATCATATTGAAAAGAAGTTGACCTCGAACTATGTGTTGGCCTTGGAGGAGGAGTTATAGGAATCTAACACAGAAGTGTGTTGCGGATTCCGGTATGAAGGCTGAGTTTTTGTCAGCTTCATTAGCTTCGCAAGAAGCAGTATAGCTCCGATGCCATCCTCTAGAGGTGTGTGTTCTAAGTTTGCCTAATTAAATCACAAGGAATTGTGATTATGTTGGTGCAATTACAAACTCAAAGGAACCCAAAGACTCACAAGGTGGTGAAACACATAGGATGTGTGGAATCACATCATACGAGAAATCGTGACAAGAGGTGACGTGAATGCAGTGGGAGTGATTGACAGTATAGACACACTTAATACTTTGGTAAAGCAATGGTATTATGCTTTAAGTATAAGTGGGAGATTGTTGGGATTATATACTGAAAGCATATATGATTAAGTGTTTTGTACACTGGTCTTCATATATGTTGCTGCAACAATGCTCGCTATCTGATTAAACAAACATACAATGAACCATAATATCTTATTATCTCGCCTATAGGGATGATCATATGGTGTGTAGGAGATCACAAAGGATCATATGAATCGTTTGACCTAGAGAGATATAAACAGTATCACAGCTGAGACGGTCCCTGGATAGGCTGTCGGTCTAAGCTGCGGCACATCGGTTCATAAGTGGGCTTATCCTAGCTACTTGATGTGTCGGTACATAGTTACGTATTGATGGGATCAACAGTGGGATGTGCCATTCTCATTGACATATGAATGAGCCAGATCCCTAACATACTTCCAATGATCTTAAACCTAACTGAAGGATAAGGGGCACACACAGATTGACCACACTTTGATTTACCATGGTGGCGAGTCTTACATGTACTCTTATACCCCTATTTTGGATGTTGGCAATTTGTGTGTGGCCTGCTTAGTCTGGACGTTTAGGTAAGCATATCCGTTTCAGGATGGTGACATTCCCTGAGGAGCTCATAAGGTTCATTATGCTAAACTCTGCAGGTCGAATTATTTAATTCAGGCATAAGTGAAAAGGAGTGAGTGGTATTACTCAGGAAATAAGAGATTAATTAATTATGGCTGATTGTCATGAGCCAAATTAATTAACTAATGTCTAAAACCTTAAATATGTGGATCATGTTAGTTTGGTGCAACCCGTTCCTAATAACGTGGTAATAAAGGGGCGAGTCAGCATTGTTACCGTGGTGAAGGTTTAAACAATGTTTTATTAATTAATTATGTTCTGGGTTGAACAAGGAAGGATTAATTAATAAAGAGGGCCCACTTTATTATTTGTATCTGGTCCCTAGTCTGGCCCATGAACTGCTCAAGCCCATTAGGGTTAGGGTTTCTCAAAACCCTAACACTGTATAAAGGCCTTCTCTCTATCAGATCAACTAGGGAGGAACTGATCGATTCCTCCAGATCTCGGATTCAACTTGGTAGATAATCCTCACCAGATTTCCAAGGAGCAAGGGAACAGATCAGAAGATCAGATCTGTAGGGACAACTATCCATCACCGGCATTCTATCTCAGATCTAAGCTTATTTCATCATCATTGGCTCCGATCTAGATCTGTAGATCAAACGGTAAAATCAGGTATTTCCTAAATCCATCATCTGCAATTAATTTTGTAGGAGCATGCATAGGATAGCATGGTTTATTCAATTGAAATTTGTTCCTAGTATCCTTAGAACGATCCTTGGCAAGAAATTCATTAATGGCAACTCGTGTTGTCCATCGTAGACTCAAACCCTACAAGGCCCCCATAAGAGTATTCTCGAGCCTACAATGTTAGAAGTATTGCCGCAAGGAGCCCATGCATCTTCATCCTTTGTACCAAAAAGAAAGAGGGAAGAGCATCAACGACATTATCATCAAGAGCCAAACAATCAGAAGAGATAGAGAGGATACAAGGCTAAGACCATTCCAAGGATCGATCAAAGAGGAAACACAAAAACGACGCGCAACATGTGTGATAAGAAATACCTTGGAAAATTTTACTTGACAACTCGTAAATGTTATGCCTGTAGAGAAATTGTACATTATGCCCGTCAGTGTAATTCTGGACTTCAGAGGCCTACCAATTAGCAAGTGAAGACAACAAGAGAAGTACGCCAAGTTAGAAAGGAATGAGGAAGTTCCAACTGAAGGGTTGTGTTATTAGCATGATGTTATCTTGTCAAGAAACAAGCACGTTTTACTGTATGTGCTTTTCTGGTTTAACGTTTTAGCGATGGTCATAGCGTTTGACATCGCAAGTTGTTAAATATTTGAGATAGGCGAAAGTGTCAGAGGCTGATAGGGATGACACTAAGACTTTTGCTCGTTGGTTACCTATGTACTGTTGAATTTGCCATATATGTAAACGCGCACTACAAGAAAAAAGCGAAACAACAACGGTTAAAAATTGTTGTCGTAGGGCATTTTGAAGTGTTGTCGTAACTAGTGTTGTTGTAAGTTGGTACTGAAAGACAACGGTTTTGAAACCGTTGTCGTTTCTCAAAAAGACAATGGGTATAAAACTGTTGTCTTTTCTCTAACATGAAAAAAATTAAAATGGAGAAATGGGGCAATGATCCCAGTACCTCTCGCTTTATACGCGAACGCTCTACCATCTAAACTACATACACAAATTATATAATTTCTATATAATTTATAATAATTATTATTAATCTATCTTTAATCTAAATCAAATAAATTAGCACATATTTGTTTTGTCATTACATATTTTATAATTAGTCTAAAAATCGAGGTATTTTTTAAACACTTCATGTATGTTTTTGAATAATCATTTAAACTTATTTAATTTCCCTGAGTTATTAATTTAAAATTCACATAACCACATGTTTCGAAGGTATTTCAAACCGATGATCTTTTGGTTATCGGCAAGATGGTTTTACCATGTACTATTATTATTGTAGTAGCTAGAAATATGGACAAAATCTTATACTCTCTAATGGTGTTCTATTTTATATTTAATTATCTTGTTTCCTAAATTTAGTTATTATTTTTACAAAAATAAAAATTAAGTACTCCCTTGTCCCGTTGAAGTAGTCCCATTTCCCATTTTTATTTGTCCCATAAATTAGTCCCATTTTCCTAAAATAGCAATTTTTTTCACACTCACCAATAAAATATTAATTCCACTACACTCACAATTCTTAATCTCCGTGCTGAAAAGAAAAGGGACTACTTATAAGGGACAGAGGGAGTATAAAATAATATCGGGAAAACTATTAAATACACCAAATGTAACGTTTAACTCTTAAAAATATTACTGATTATTTTATCAATTAAATAAGAATCACTAAAATTTTAAAAAAAATTAGAATAACAACACACAAATGCAGCTATTGTCTTTTCGATAATAGACAACACGTAAACAACAACACTAGTGTAAAACTGTTGTCTTTTAGCATATTTTTTAGCAACTGTTGTCTTTTCGATAATACACAACACATAAATAACGACATTTATCACGTAAATAACAACACTTGTGTAAAATCGTTGTCTTTTAGCATATTTTTTAGCAAGTGTTGTCTTTTCGATAATAGACAAGACGTAAACAACAACACTAGTGTAGAACCATTGTCTTTTAGTGTATTATTTTACTAAAAGACAACACTTTTTATTTACAGCAATACTTTTTTAGTCTACGAAAACACTTTCAATGAAAAGTGTTGTCTTTTTAGTGTTGTTGTTCAATACTTTTCTTGTAGTTGCGTGTTTTATTATGATTGTTGTTTAGATTATCTCGTGCAATTGTCAAGATTGTGGTTGTCGGTAAATATGATTTATTATGAATATTGACTCGAGAAGGTGTTTATTTTGGCCTAGTACCGTTTGTTTTTCGCTAAGTTCAATTAAAATTATCGCTAATCAGTTATGACGTTGCAGAATGTCAGGAAACATGGCAAATGTACGATGAGGATGAGGCCGTGGCCGAGGCTGAGGCCGAGGTAGAGGGAGAGTAAATCGTCAGGATAATCAAGAAATTCCTATGTTCGAAGAAGTTTCGATCCTCAATGCCTTTGAAGAGTATGAGATACTGTCTGACGAAGACGTGTATCAGTGCAAGGCCCGCGCCGCCAACCCCCACCCGAGAGTGTACAAATTACTTCTGCTTTCAAGCTTGTGGAAACTTTCTGCAAGCAACAGCCGCCTACGTTTGATGGGACAGGAGGTCCCGCCACAGTTGAAGACTGGGTGAGAGAACTAGAGAAGATATTCCAGGTCTTTGGCGTCGGCCGACCGACAACGATTGGACTAGGAAAACTTCAAAGGAGCTTTATATGAAAAGTTTATACCAAAACAGTATCGAAAGGATAAAGAAGTGGAATTCTTTCTTTTAGAACAGGGAAAGATGTCGGTAGAAGAATATGACACCAAGTTTGGCGAACTACTGCAGTTTGCGCCGCATCTAGCTGATACGCCTGAGAAAATGGCAAATAAATTCAGAGAAGGTTTGAGAGAAGATATCCGCACGCAATTGTCTACTATCACTAGTTTGAGTTACCAAGAGCTATTAAGGAAAGCACTCGATATAGAGGCTTCGAAGAATAAGAAAAAGATGCCGGTGTGGAATACTCAGGAATCCCAATCCTCATCCCCGACACCAAAAAGGAAATGGGAAGACAATCAGAGGCCATACTACCAAGGGTCGGGAAATCAAAAGCGCCAAAATCGAGGCAATTATCAAATAAATCAAGGGCACAACTTTGATCAGTTCGATAGGAGGTACGAAGCTATGACAGCCCAAAAGCAATGCGGTAAGACAGATCCACAATGTGAGCAGTGTGGGAAGAAGCATTATGGGAGGTGCCACGTTGCAGAGAACTTATGCTTCAACTGTGGAGGTATGGGACATTATGCATGACGATGTTCCTCAGCTCAATCAGGAGATGGAAACAGGCAGAACAATCAGAAGCCTGTCCATCAGCAGTTTAGAGCAACCAGAGAAGAGTGTTAGCCATGGCGAGGAGTTGTAGGGAACCACCAGAGAGGAAGGCAAGATAGGCAATCCCCACTACGTCGACAAGGAGAAAATCAGCAGGAGGGGAACCAGTAATCGAGGAAGGGCAATCTAGCATCTATGGGCATTTCTAATAATATTAAATGTCAACATGTAATAAAGTAATGGATTTGAACGTAGCTATGCCTTCAGGATGAATGACTACTACTACTTTAATATGCCACAAATTAGGAATCTACATAAATGCTTCGAATAACATAATTGAATATTATGGATATGCGCGATGTTGACGTAAACCTAAATATAATTTGTCGAAAAATAAAACGACCTTATATCACAAAAAGAAGACATCTAGAAGACGGCCTTTAAAATGAGATTTGGCCACCTATAATTTGTCATTTAGATTTCAAGTTCTCCTAGCCTAGCAAGTGAAAATTTTTAGTTGAAGAAAGTGACATTCTTAAGTAATATCGTGTCGGCGGAAGAAGTTATAGTGGACCCCGCTTAAATCCAGATGGTGACAAAGTGAAAGTCATCTACCACACCGAATAAGATTCGAAGTTTCCTTAGACTAGCTGGATATTTAATAGGTTTATCAAAAAATTTCCTGAGAATCGCGAGGCTTATGACACGATCATTGCAGGGTGAGACTGAGATATTAGGTAGAAAGAAAGTTTTCCAAGTAGGGAGCCCAATTGCAGAAACTGATAATCTATCGACTCATTTATTACCCGGAGTTTGAGCTCGAACCCGAGTGAAATTCTCTACTTTTCTTTGCTAGTATTCTCTCCAATTGGTGACCCTTATGGTGCCCTCTTGCGAAATGTAGAACTTCCTTCTGCAATAGTTGCGGGAGAAAATCTCGACTGTCTGGAAGTAAGGAAGGAAATTTTAGAGTCGGATCTTCCAAACCCTAATTCTTTTCCCATACGTATTTCAAGGTTTAATCAACAAGCTGAAATTCTTAGCACATTTAGTTTCTATCAAACAACTCAAAGTTGAAATATTTCTTCGAGCAGGAAATATATGGATAAAAGGCATGAGAAGAGACTTGAGCTAGTTAACATTTAAGATTTGACAACCAACTATCACCCCAATAAGGCAAATTCAGTAGGAGATGCATTGAGCTGGAAGGTAGCAGCATAACTGGGATGTCTGCTCAATAAAGAGAATAAATTGATGAGAATTCTCGAAAGACTTCATCTTGAGATGTGACGCAACTGCCTTGTGTGTAACGCCGGAACTAAGGCAAAGAATTATCAAGGCATAGAGAATGGATGACGAGCTTGAAAAGCTATGTCAGGAAGACAAAGTGAAAGAGACGGGAGATTATAGAGAGGCGTCGGATAATGCGTTGATGTATAGAGAAAAATATCATGTGCAGAACAGTAAGAAGTCAGAGAGATTGCCAAGTTGCACGAAGCGTCCCCGACAGATGGTCAATCTGAGAGGATCGTACAAACCCTTGAGAACACCATACAAACAATTGTTTTGGACCAAGAAGGAGTTTAAGAGCCAATTTTTTTTCATTGGGATAAAGTGGAATAACGAAAGGTATTTGGGCCCAAAGCGATTGGATAGATGACCAAAGTCGTTAGCCAAGATACGAAACAGAACCAAAGAGACCACATCTATCTTAGGATGATAAAGATATGTTAAGGGAAGTGTTGGGCTCATGATGGTAAAGGATTTGGTTTTTCTACTCCAATGAATAATGTCGCTCTAGATTATAGGGTTGAGTGTTGTAGTAAGTAAAGAGACGAAGAATTTAGCTTAAGAGCAAGGTTTGTGGAAAGAAGATGTTGAGGTTTAAATCTAAGACCGTCGGCCTCCATTAAAGGCATCATAAAATCGAGAGTCAAAGGCTTATTGAAACAAATAGACCCAGTGGCTCATTATTTGACTTTACCGCCAAGTAAAGGAAGAGTACATAATGTATTCCACGTGTCGCAGTTGAGAAAGTATGCGTTTGATCCAAAGGACAAGAATTGTCAGGTGAAGAGATCACCACGAATTTAGATTTAGATCACGATGAAAGATTTAAAGACGAATCTAGTGTCAGAAGATACAGAAAAAGGGAAAGAATTACAAGGAAACTCCAAGTTGAGACAAGGGATGAATACCCTGAGTATTTGAGATACCTTAGCAAATTTCGGGATGAAATTTTTGCAAGGTGGGGTGAATGTAATATCCCAGATTTAATTAAGCTAATTAATGCTTAATTAATCGAATAAATAAAAGGATTATATTTTATTATTTATATTATATTAATTTTAGAGACAAGAAATGACAACCAATGTGAGAGGAGTGTCTGTTTCTAACATACAATATACCAATGAATTCGTTTCGAGAAAACCTAAGTGATCGTGTAGTCACATTTTCCAAAAAAAAAAGCGAGTGCAACGAATTATTATTTAAAAAAATAATATCACATTTAAATTCAGAACTTGCACTCGGGAGGTCCATTTCTTAAACCGAGCTATGGAATGCTTGGATTTAAAATATGAAAAAATACAAACCGATCGGTATAATTTTCTGAGACCTGAGTGGTGTTCAATTAATTATTGAAATTGGAGAAATTGGACGATGTTTATATCTCCAAAAATTTGGAAAAAAAATATGAACGAGACAAGTTCATTTCCGCGCAATTGCTTGTTTAATTGAAAATATGCAACTCAAATTGTAAATCCGAGAAAATGAATTAATCCGAATAGAGGGATTAATATTTGTGATATGAATTTAATAATTTATGTAGAAGCTGATTAAATTATCTCATAATTATATTGATATATGTGGGGGTGGTGTGTCGCTTATGAAGTGTAGAATGGATTTATTTATAAAATCTGGAAATTTGAGTGTAATTAAAATAATGAATTAAGATAATACTAAGTAATTGACTAAGCATAGCTATGAGGGACACTTGGCATAACCATATTGCTCTAGGATATTACTCAGCAAATATAACATTCATGAGAATACTTAGTGGTGAAGTGAGATAGAAAGTAAAAATAATTTCTTTTCTCATTCTCCCACCGCAGATATGAGTCGATCACTAGAGAGACAAAGTTGTAAATCTTTTAGCTAGAGTAGATAAGTTTAGATATATATTTCGTTGGATTTTCATAAGGGACATGGGAGGAATTGTGTCTTTTTAAATAGAGGTTATTAAATAGTTTTAGTTAATGAGGGATCGCATTAAGGGTGTAAATAAGTCGAGCTACTCGTGAGCTACTCGGATATCGACTCAAAAAAAGCTCTTCGAAATTCAATCGTTTAATAAACGAACCGAGCTCGTTAACGTTAACGAACCGAGCTCGAGCTTGGATGTACTCGGTTCGCCAAGCTCGCGAACATGTTCGAGTTCAAGCTCGAACCGAGCTCAAACTCGAACATGTTCGCGAGCAGGCTCGTTTAACAGGCTCGCGAGCAGGCTCATTTATAGGCTCATGAACAGGCTCGTTTAAGAGATCGCGAGTATGTTCATTACTAAGTTCGTGAATAGGCTCGTTTTTTATTAAATTATAATATTTATATTTTTTTATTTCTATATTTTTTATTAGTATATAATTATATTTCATATTTGTTTGATATTACTATATCCTTATGTCTATAAATAATAATAATAATAAAAATAATAATAATAATAATAATAATAATAATAATAATACTACGATTAAACATACAATACTATATAATATTTAGAAATGAAAATTATCTATATGATGAGTTATAAATTTTAGTGAATATTTGGTGTTTGTAATGTATATATTCATATATATATCTATATAAATTATTATAAATAAACTATATTAGTTATAATTATTTTATATACTATATACTTACTATATCTATATAAATTATTATAAACTATATATCTATATAAATATTAAGTTTCAATAATTTGGTCTTATAAAATGTTTAATTTGTTTAGTGAAGTTTGATTGTTATGTGTTTGGAGCTAATTGGTGGAGTTACGAAAATTTTAACTTGTTTGGAGCAAATTTGTTGAATTTATTGAAACTCTATTGTTGAATGATTTTATATTATTTGCACTTATTTAACATTTATGATGTAATATAATATATATATATATTATAAGTTTTGCATTTTATTCAAAAAAAATAGAGGTAAACGAGCTCGAACCGAGCTCAAACTCGAGCTCACGAGTTCGAACCGAGCTCAAATTTGAGCTCGCGAGCTTGATAAGTTCTCTAGCGAGTCGAGCTCGAGCCGAGCTCGAATCGAACTCGAACCGAGCTCGAGCTCAAAAACTCAAATTTTAAACGAACTCGAACCGAGCTCGAACTCCATATATTTCTCACAAACCGAGCTCGAGCAGCTCACTACTCGGCTCGGCTCGATTCGTTTACACCCCTAGATCGCATATTGTATGAAGAATTATTCAAGATACGAGGTAAGAATTAGAGTTGTTATAACTTTCAGAAATCATGTTCATGTTGGAGTCGTTGATGGATTTGCAAGATGTTTATTGAGTGTTTGAGCATGAAGGATATGTAGGTTATATGTATTGAGTATGATTAGGTGTTGGATTATGAAATTGAATATCGAGTTGACTAATTAGATTAAAGTGAAGTTAAAGCATAATTAAGTGTTCAAGTTATGAACTAGAATTGATTTGAGTTGATTAGTTAATTATGAATGGATTAACCGTATAGATTTGGTTTGAAAGTTGAAACATGTGAAGTGAATGCATGTTGAATGATTGGAAGAAGTCAATTTGATTGTCAGTCATAGGTCCTGATTACGTCAAGTATTATCAGCTAGGACTGATTGAGATACTTAAACTATCCATCCTAATTAAGTGTATGTTATGTGATTATTGTTTAAAGGAAAGTTGAAGGTCGTTACAGTTCAACTACACAATTAACTAGATCATCTGTATTACTGTAAGCAAAACACAGGTGGGGACTATTTCAGTAAAGCAAAATGATTTTTCGAGCTTCATGCTCAGCTTTAAAAAATAAATGTGAAAATTTTTTGTTTTAATTGATTGCTATGCCTAAAATTGTTTTGTGTATTCATATATGTTCCTCTGTTGATTGCTATCTTCAGAGAGTTGGATTATTGAGATGAGATCCAGTTATTTATGATACTTGAGCTAGTCTTACTAATCGTTATTAGAGGCTAGCAACCTCATTTTGTTATGAGCTCGGACTGTTCAGTTGACGTACTGAAGCCCTGGGGGGATAAGGATATCGTTCTTTCTTTTCGAATCGATCGTGGTCACAATGTATTATACTGGGACTAGTGCACTTTGATGGCAGTGGGTAGAGTGGTTCGTCCATTCCCAGTTGTTCATCGTAACTTGGAAGTGGGCTAACTTCCAGTTACAAATCGGTAAACAAATTTGATGCATGTGAGTGAATCTGTCTGCAGGTAATGTGATAAAATGTTTTGGATAACACGGTTCATTTCAACAAAATCCCGTGATTATCTGTGTGTATGACATAGCTTTCATATTTAAAAATGTATGTTTTCGGGCATGTTTCCACGGGGTACATTAGTACTCAGCCCCTCGTATTGTTTCTAAAATACGCAGGTTTAGCAGCGAGGATGGAGGAGCGGGGGTGTAAAAGACGAAGCAGAAATGGTAGAGCTTTGAGTTAGATCCTGAGATACGCATCTTCATATGCATATCTCCACTACGCTACACACACTGCTGCACCGTTCTCTGAAACAATTTTCCTTTCCTTGTTTTGAATGATTTGAGAAAATAAATGTCTAACTCTTCTCTTTCATTAAGTTGCAAATGTCGATTAAACCTTTTGAATGTTTAAACGATGTTCCAAATTTTCTTATTATTTATTTACGAGTCTTCTGCTAATTTAAATTACGAAAATGATTGAAAACCATCGACCATGACTGTAGTGCGCCCCAAAGTTGGGAAGGTCAGTTGGGGGCGTTACAAGATCAATAATGAAAAACTCTGAAATTAATTGAACATTTGAAGTTTTAAAGTGATAAATAGTGTTGATGATAGTCGATGTACTTGAAGCTCTTTCGGTAGTTGGATTCATAAACTATGAAACAACATAAATCACACAACCAACACAAAAACTGAGGAACTAAATCAAGAATGTGCTCATTACAATCACAAGCAATGAACAACACCACCACACATACACAAACTGCTACTCTTAGCAGCACAATTCAAAAATAAAAACAATCTACAACACTCTGATTTAGAAGCAAGAAAAGCTCACATAGATTTAGATTTTTAGCTCTGCTTGCTTCCAAATCAGCAGGCAAACTCGGTCGTATTCACATCCCAACTGATTGATAACGCCTCGACTTGAACACTCTATCTTCATCTTCATCAAGAATCAAACTTGAAACATTAGCCCTTTCAATCGATTGATCTTCCAACCCGAAACCCAAACTTTGACACCCTTTTATCTGATCTCATCCTGGTTTTTGATCCATCATCCTCACCATCAGGGACAGTCATCAGCTCCATCAAATTGCTCCTGATCCCCAACTCCAACTCCAACTTCTTCAATGGCGTCGCGGACCCGTAATCATCATCAAGATCAGTTCTTGATCGAACTGGCCTCCCCACATTCTCCACCATCAAGCAAGAATTGGCCAAGCCATTCCAAGAATGCAGTGGAACCAGCTTGCTAAACTCTGTCAAACATCTCACCACCTCCTTCATTGATGGCCTTCTCTCCCTGCACGGCCGCACACATTTCGCCGCCACCACCGCCAGCATCTTCCTCACCGTTGCATCCTTGGGCGGCAGAACCCTAGGATCATACACAGTCAATAACTTCCCCCTTCTTATCAATGGAATGGCCCAATCCACAACGGAAGCGGGTGAATTGCTCATATCAAGAGCTTTTCTACCGCTGATAATTTCTAACAGCAAAATCCCAAAACTGAAAACGTCAGTTTTTGTGCTCACATTATCTGGGGTAACATAGCAAGGATCGAGATAACCCATTGTTCCTGCAGGTGGAGTCGAGCGCAATCTGTAATCATCCACGCATCTCAATGCCAGTCCGAAATCGCCTAGCCTAGCATTGAAGTTCCGATCAATCAGCACGTTGGCGGATTTGATGTCGCGGTGGATTACCGGAGGGGTGAGAGAATGGAGGGTTTCAATCGCTTTCGCGGTCTGCAGAGCCAATTTCAGCCTCCTCCCCCAATTTGGAGGGCGGGAGTTGGTGTGAAGAACGTCGTACAGAGTGCCGTTGCTCATGAATTCGACGACGAGGAGGCGGTGGTCGTGGGAGGAGGAGCCGTCGTTGCTGGTGAAGCCGACGAGATTGACTAACCTCGGGCTATGGAGCTGGGACAGAATGTCGATCTCGTTGTCGACTTCGCTCGGGTTGTGGGAGAGGGAGAATGCGTGGGGCGGCCGGGAGGGCTTCTTGACTGCGACGAGGCGGCCGCCGCGGAGGACTCCTTTGTAGACGAGGCCGTGGCTGCCTCTGCCCAGCAGCTTCGTGTGGGAGAAGTTGTTGGTGGCTAGTTGAAGATCTTTGTAGTTGAACTCTTGGATCTTGATGGGTGATTTTCGGGTTTGATTGAACGAAGAAGAAGAAGATGAAGATGATGATGAAGAAGTTGAGGTGTGGGAGTCGGCAGTGGAGATGGATGATTCTGAGTTGCAGGAGAGGTAGCCCATTGTTAGATGAATTTGGAGCTCAAACAATCTGCGTTTGTTGCATGTGATGTGTTTGTTTTATGGCTTCAAAAATTACCAAAGGTGGCTTCTTTCTCTTTTACTTATTATTATTCTCTCTCTTTCTTATTTTAATGATTCAGTAATAAACGCCGGATTTTGTTTGCGGGCTTATAATCTCAATGTGTAAAAATAGTGATAAAACTTCGATTAATATAAAATCTTAAGGTAAAATAATGAATTATTATGGATTCAGATACAAAAGATCTGGTTTAATTATTGAAATATTAATTCTCAATTCAAAACTGAAATATAATTAATTTATTTTTTAATTTTTAAATCAATTATTAATCTATTTTTTGAATTTTGAATGGACAATCTTAATTTGAGGATTAGATTATTACTCCCTCCGTCCCACGAAATTAGTCCCATTTGCCTTTTTTGTCCGTCCCATCTAATTGTCCCATTTCCTAAAATGGCAAACTTTTTTACACTCATCAATAAAATATTAATTCCACTACACTCACTAACATTGGTTATCGTGCCAAAACCAAATGGGACTAATTACATGGGACGGAGGGAGTACAATTTACAAATTGGGATAAGTTTACTTTTTTTGTTACTTTTGAGAGAGAAGTTGAAGGTTGAGTGGCAGAAACGAAAACGGAATCCAAGATTTGGTTTGGATTGTGAAGATTTAATTTAAAATATTTATATATTTTTTTATATGAAAATAAGATCTGGTTTCAGACATCCTCTAATAAATGCTTTCCTTGTCTTTTTTAGTTTACATTCCACCCAATTTATTTCTCCACTGTTTTGTGCATATCATATAAAATTCCTACTTAATTCGGATGGTTTATTTAGAGAATTGTCCATTTACATCCAAAAGATAATTTAATCATCGATTTAGGATTCAAATTGTGAATTGAGAATTTTTGTGATCTTTCAAGTCCTAAATTGAAAATTAATCTTTTGGATTATAAATTAATAATGAAATTATTTTTCGGGTCCTAAATTGATAAAACTCCATCTATTTATTATGTTTCCTGTTTTTTTTTTTTTTTTCAATTTCATGGTTAGCAAAATTCTTTGAATGCAGCGGCTCTAACATCCTCTACTTTTAGTCGTAGATTAAAAATTCAATATAACCAATAATAATAGGAGTTTAGTGAAAAATTATTTGTACTTTAAAAATGAAGACAATACCTTTTAAAATAACTCAAATTGACTAATAATTTTAAATGAGATTCGAATTTATGCTCATAATTGTTTAAATTTTAACTCCAATTACCTTAATAATTTGAAATAATAGCAATTTCGATTTACATCTATATTTTCTAATTAAAATTATTCCAATTTTGACTGAAATTTGAATTCATGTCAGTAATGATTTGAATTTTAATTCAATTGATCAATTAAAAAAACCCTAAAAGAAAATTAAAAAAAATAACTTTAATAAAATTGGTCAACCAAAACTTATATGTAAATAAATTTAATCATTAATTTATTTAATTTTTAAAACCAGTAAGATAATAGATTTTTTATATATTTTCGAAAAAAAACAATCTACACTGATTGCCTGATTGGAATTATGAAAAGTAGGGGTATTTGCACAAATTTTGCTATATTATGTATTTTTTTTCTTAATAGTTGTTATTTTTAGCATGTGAAATAGTCAAACTTGCTTAGTTCAAAATTTTTCTCTAGAATTTATATTAGATCATTAGGTGATGAAGCAAATGGATAATGTTGAAATGGAAAGGCAAGAAATTGAGAGATGGGAAACGGTTGACATGCAAAGGAATGCAAGCAAATGATGTCGATTCAATTCGAGGTAGCTGTTTTTTAAAGCCAACTTCTCATCTACAACCAAACCACTCTTTTAAGCTTTTCCATTCTCGTTTTTCTCTTTTTACTAGTAAAAAATATCAATTGAAAAAAAAATATTATCTAAAAATATTTATATTTAAAAGGTGAATACTTTTTTAACTACTATGTGTTTCCTTTAGATTTTTTTTTTTTTTATTGAAGTAGGTATAAATTAAAGAGTTCTGCTCATAATAAAATTAATTTAGATATTGTCATTAAATTTATCTCTTTATTTTATAAAATGTAATTATTTTTTGTCATAGGTATTATGAATCAAAATATATCCGTCCAACATCAAGTCGTTTCATCACCAAATGAGCTGCACCATCAAAGGAAGCTCATCAAAGGCCCTCTAAACCAAGGCCAACCAATGGTGGAGTCATTGGAGTTTATTCGGAGCTCGTACATTGTACCTTATTATTGGATATGTCAAATTTACATATTGGAAAAATGAAAATGAAAATTTTCATTTATAAGAGTTAACATAACTATTAATATAAGACTGTTTGGGAGATGCAAAAAGCAAATTCTCGTTACCATAGTTAATCAGAAGCTAACAATATCATATTAATAAAGGAGTGAGAATCTCAATACTTCTTTAAACTCATAATCTTTCTGCATTAAAAAAGAGATTTTAACTCCATTAGTAATTATTATTTTTTTTTTTGTTACACACGTTATTGAAAACAATTCTTTAAACTCTTAATCTTTCAACAAATTTTTTTTACAACTATACGAATATTTTTTTGTCCCGATTAAATAAATGAGAGCAAGTGATGATTTAATATGGTTGTAGGTTGGGGTGAATGAGCACAAAAAACGAGGAGGTGTTCAATTGGGATTGCCCTCTCTCACAAGAAACCAACGTGAAAAAGACTTGTCACTCATTTTTTTGCGATATCAGCTTGCGCACATGGGCCCAACAATTTAACACTACACCAATACACATATAATACACGCAGAGTATATATATATATTTTTTTAAGGTAAAAACTAACCCGTCCGAAAAATTGATCGTTCAAATAATAATATTATTACAATAAACATTGTATCGGGCTAATTGATGTACGATGTAATTGGTCTCGCGAAAAGTATATGAGTATCTAATGATAAAAAAATTTCTAAGTTTGTGTAGGATTTTTGCAAAATCTTTCGAAAAGAAGGCCAAAGTTTCTTTTCTCTGAAAATCATTTGCAACTTGGAGGGAATCGAGGAAAACTTACACCAGGCCTAATCTGGAAACAAAGACCAAACCTAAAAACCGCTGCCGAAAATTCTTCTTTTGCAATGCAAGAAGGTTTTGGTATTGATTTTGTTCGAGCTACTTTAATGAAACCATTCTAATCTCTCACCACTGCTCCAACACCAAATATATTAAGTTCTGCATGAAAACAAGCGTCAACATCAAGCCGGGATGATCTTTTCTCTGAAGAGTTCAGGTTCTTAAACCCAGTGGAATCGTGATTTCCTGCAATGATTTAAAGTATCATTTGCTTCTTAGAACGCAATAAGGAGTGACGAAGTTGCGACAATAATTTGGATGCTAGAGCATTCATTGGGGTTATGTCTGGAAGAATAAGAGAACTCCCAAATCATTAAAACCATAATATCCCATGTCTCAAAATCTTTAAACGAGAGTAATCGAAATAATCTTTCAACAAGTTGTAAGAGTGGTTGCCCCATGAACTTCAAATGTATCCAAAAGCCACTTTCCTCCCAACAGTCTTTGATTAAAAAAAAAAAACAAACAAACAAACAAAAATGAGCGAGTGTTTAAGAGCTTCTTTTCCATTTTACATCTCTCACAAAAAAAATTGATTTCCCAATATTTCAAACTTTCATATTGAATTCCATGTGTAAAAAACCCTTGAGAGCTCTCCAAAGAAAGATTTTAATTTTGGGTGGAATATTCAGTTTCCAAACAACTCTGTTCTAGTGCTCTAGAGTTTTGAAATAACCAATTTCAAGGAGATATGTTGATTTAACCGTGAAGTTTCCATTATTAGAATGCTTCCATATAATTTGGTGATCCTCCCTTGAGCTAATATTGGTTTGCCTATTAATATTAGTGGAGTTTGACCAGAGTACTTCGAACTAGTCTGAGAAGCTCACGTTCAAGTTTCTTGAGTAATTGGATTGATTGTACCCATATTCAAGAGGTATACACAAGTTTGTGTATCACTTTGAGATACTATTGTGAAGAGTCTTACATATACTTGTATATCTGTACCTTGGGTGGTAGCAACTTGTGTATGACTTCTAGTTCTTTGATTAGGTAACCATATCCAGTATAGGATGGTGACATTCCCTAAGAAGCTCTGCAGAAGTCCTACATGCTGATTAAGTTCAAGCATAAGTGAAAATGTATTGAGTGGCACTACTTAGAAATAAAAGATGTTAATTAATTTTTAGGCTTTGTCAGAACCTAAATTAATTAATAAATATCCGTAACCTTAAATATAGGGATATAACAAGCCCGTGCAACCTGTTCCTCATAACGTGGTAGCAAAGAGGTTGGGCAGTATTGATTCTCTGGTGGCATGAATCAAGTATTAATTAATAAATTATATTTTAGGTTGAATATGAGAATTAATTAATTGATGGGCCTACTTTACTATTTGCATACTAGTTCCTAGTTTGGCCCATGAAAAGCTCAAGCCCAATAGGGATCGAAATTTCCTATAAATACCACCTAGTTCTCAGATCTCAATGCACCACAACATCATAAGTTGACAAACAGCAAACCAGAGATTTGGGAGTTGCACCTGTCGACTGGATCAGAAAAGGGGAAGGAAATTCTACTTCTCGATAGGCACGAAATCTGGAAAGAATTTTCACTAGATATCCGAATCGGAGCAAGGGATACAGATCAGAAGATCAAATCTGGAGGATCTTCTTTATCTCTTCCTCACAAGTTTTCAATTTTATTCATATAAAATCAGATATTTAATTATGGTTTTTTCAGGATTGAATCTTATTACGCAAGAAGGATTAAAGAATAATCTCTGAGCACCGGTTCAGAGTTTAAATTCATCCAGGTATTCCACAAACTTTCTTATGCATTCAATATGAGCATGCTAGGTTTGATCATATGTATAGAAATTAGTTTTATGATATCCAATAATCGACCTTGGCAATTGGATTATGCAATTCATTTTGCTAGTAAAAATCCCTTTAATTGGTATCAGAGCTAGGTTCCAATTATTGGCTCTGTCAATAAAATTAATTGTCTATGACCATATGCACGATTATTGTTATTATTGAATGGTTGTGGATGAATGTTTATTTTTGTTCCTCGTAGCTTCTCGGGTCTAATCTGCCCCTTTACATGGATTCATTTTTACCCACAAGATAAATCTGTGGTTAGATTTAAACTTCAAATGTAGTAGGACGTATTTATTATGTAATTTAATCTGTAAAATTGAAGAACGAAGATTGAGAAGTTGAAGAATGAAGACCGAAGCATTGCAAAGGAATCAACATCAATCGACCTACGATGCGAGGCAACACATGTCGTGCCTTCGTGCTAGGTGGCAGCCGGAGATTTCGGCAATCAAAAGTAGCACGAGCAGCAGTGGTGGGCGTGGCGAAACCCTCGCAGGTTGTCTGCGCTGCCACATAAGGCAGCATGCCGTGCTCTTCTCCGGCAAATGCACAAATGATGGAGGATGATAGTGTACGTAACGGCGGCAGGCGCAGCGTAACTCTCGTGGGTTCATGCCTGAGCCACCGCACGCAACAGCAAACCCCGTGCAGGCTCGACGACAACCAGAGAAGGGAAGGGCAGAGGCGGCGAGACGTGCAGCAGCGGCGGCATACGGCAGAACCCTAGGGTTCGCGCCTATGGCAGCTGCACGCAGGAGCCATCTCGTGCGCGGTCTCTGTGCGTCTTCTCTCGCTATCATCGACGGTGTGGAAATGCAAAAGTGGCACAGGGAGGCAGGCCCGACAACAAAAGGGTGGCGGAGGTGAGCAATGACATTGATTGCGGTGGATACCTAGCATTTACACGCACACGTACAAAATGTGTTTCAAGAACCACTGCGGCCCTGTCGCGGCCTTCCTACCAGTGCAGGTGATCGGCATGGAGCCCAGGGGCATGGGCGGCAGGCGGCGCAGGTGACGGTGGTGGTGGCCTGTGGTAGCTGGAAATACGGCTTGTAGCTTGTGCGTATACGCACATAGCTGCTGCACATTTTTCAGGCGACTTGCGCCACCGCGGATGTTGGCCGGTCAGCGGTGGCGGATCGGGCCGCAGTCCGTCGGGCCGTGTACATGCGAACCAGATTCATGGTGTGTATATGGGTTCAATTGTTCGATTTTTTTAGCCCAATCAGTTCGAGGAGGCCCAGTTCATATTATCAGCTTTTCAAGTCAAAGAGTGGGAGCCCAGTTGAAGATCTGTATCATAATTCCAACTTTTAATAGTTAAAATTATTTTATTTTTGATGTAATTGTATCATAGGGCCACGAGGACTGTCTATTATTTGTTTTATGTGTTCTTGTTATTTGTTTTATGTGTTCTCGTATATATAATTATTTCTTTTATTATTTGCGGGCATCCAAGCATGTGTAGATAATAGAATCATGTTTATCACTTTATTATTTACAACTTTCAAGCATGCTATATGATTTATTTCATGAATTAAATTATAACTATAAATTCAATATTTATGTTCTGCATGATAGAATCTTAGCAGTGTTATAATTTATAGTAACATGAAATAATCTTTGCGCAAATGATGAAAGTGTTAAACCTTATGAATGTAATTTATAGTGGTTTGGATCTAAAAATCCTACATCCACTCTTCAGACACTTGGTCTAGATAATCACTAAGTAAAATACAAGCCTCCTTGCGATCTATACACAACCCGTCGGCACTCCGTCCTTCAGCCTGCTGTGGTCACTCGCCTAGAAACTCCTTGTACGCTTAGTATTCAAGTTGAAGTGAGGACGGCATCCCGCAACCTTCTTCCTGGTGGTTGGATGTTTGTTGTTCTTCCCAGAACTCAGGTGGTTGGAAAAAGCCCGTGAGAATCAGAATCCCAGAGTAGGAAACTGACTGCTATGAATAAATCTTAAAAATATATATTCACCAAAGATAACTTAAGTTGTAAAGCTTCAGCCTCGTACTAAGAGAGAGTAGCACGGAGTAACAACATGAATCAGAAACTTAATTCTCGTGTATGAAACACGGAAATTCAGAGAGTTTTAGTAGAGTGGTAGCTTAGTTATATGCTCTTTGTTGTGTGGAATTCGTAACCGTTTAAGGTTTAAGGGCATAACTATTTGTAGAGGAATCCTTGAGAATTTTTAAATTTTGCCCGTTAAACACATTAATCCAGTCATTAGACTCATGGAAAATGTCATCCTATCATAGCCCATACTATAGGTCTGCATTGCTCTGTTCTGCTCTGTTGTGTCAGTGTACTTTTCACTAACTTTGCGTCAGACTAAGTTTCAGTCTGAGGAATCCAAGTTTGGATATCCTCGTACTGACTTTTACTTAGGCATGAATATGCCGAAGTCTGACCGAGCTTCGATGTCTTCGAATAGCTCATGCTTTAAAGGTAGAGGCTCTTATACTGACTTCCCATAGTCAGTATGGTGGACCCTCATACTGACTTCTCTTTGTCAGTATGGAAAGCCATCATACTGACTTCTCTTAGTCAGTATGGAAAACCTTATATTGAGTACCCTAACTCAGTCTAGGTCAAGGTCATACTTGGTAAAAACCAAGTTTCAAGCACGTACACTTCTTCAGTTCTCGAGCATTTCCTATGCTCGGTCTTCAGCCACTAAGTTCCTATTACAACTCGATTGATCCTATACAAGGATTATAGTTTTAGAACTCTAGAAACTGAAAAACTAACTAAGATGGCTTTTACAACCTTTGACCCACCAAAACATAAAAAGTAAAGAAGGATTTTTCTAAACAAGATCCGTCACAAATTGGACGGTATTCCGTCGCAAATTCGAGACCTGCCTTACACGTGGTCGCTAATTCCGTCGCAAATTAACAATTTTTTTGTAGTGATACGTACGATATTCAAACACAAAAACTAACCTTAGTTGTTGGTGTATAATCATGAAACTATCTTATAACTGCTAAAACAAATCTTAATCTTTTTATAACATAACTAAGACTGGGCCCACCTAATTATAATTGAACATACTTTTGCACTTTATTTTTAAGTAAGCTATATCTTATCTTGGGACCAACATCTCCATATATAGGGGTGGCAATTCGTACGGATTGGATTGTTATCGTGTCAATCCGTTATCGACCCGATCCGTTAAGACCTAATCCGTATCTGATCCATTAAGAAAAATTTAAATTCGTATTTGTATCCGATTCATTAAGCTCAAATCCGTATCCGCGTGAATCAAATTCGTATCCGTTAAGGATCCGATAAAAAGCCAATTCGAATGATCCGATATGTATCTAATCTAATAAGGATCCAATCCGATTGATACAATAAGAATCCGTTTCAAGAAATACAATTGTAATTCATAAAAATGCGATATAGCAATATAAAATATTCATATTTGGTTGTCTAGTATTGTGGTAGATAAATAAATAAACATGCAACTTCATTTGAAATCAAAATTTCAAAATATATAATAAGTTAATATAGATAAATCTTAAATTTAAATAGTAGATGACAAACCTTATGATTTTCAAATACCCAACAATTCTTCAATTTAGTTGTTAACACTCCACATACAAATATGAAGGAGAAAAATATTAATTATAACTTTAAAATTTATAATAATAATATAGATTATAGTAATTACCTTTCATCGATCATGATAACATTGCAAGTTCAAGATCCTACCAACTAGTTCATTAGTTGATACAACTTCATTAAAAACATAAAGTTGAGAACAAAAAGAAAAAAAAAGAAAATTATTTAAGTTTATTATTATGAAGAAAATAAATATTAAAAATATAATAAAGAAATAAATAAATACAATTTTTGTGGAGAATGAAAAAGAAAGAATAACAATAATGTAGAATTAAGAGATTTAAGTTTTTGAAGAGAATCATCAACCTAAATTAATATAAAATCAATTTATTAATTATTATGCTTAACTAAATTGACAAAAAACTATAATAATTTATTAATGGATCACGTATCCGATCCGAATCCGAATATGATCAGTATTCAATCCGATCCGTATCCAAACTGAATCTAATCCAAAATTTAAGTGTTCTTATCCTGTCGATCTGATAAGGATCAATAAATAAGCCCAATTTATTTCCGTTATTATCGTACGGATTTGTTTTGGATTATCAAATCGGATAAAAAATTGTCAGCCCTATCTATATATATTGAAAAAATATTACAAAGATTTACAATTATAATACACATTCCAAATTATTTAACTTTAACACATTTTTAATTACAAAGTTTCATTTTTTCTTAGTAATTATTATTTTGAATATCCTAGTTTAATAAAAAAATATCTATAGTAATATATATAGAAGTATAAAATTGATTTAGACTGGTCCATGATCTATTGTTTTTAATTGAATATTTTAACGATCGATAAAATCCGTCGCTTAAAAACCTAAAATTTTCCATCACTGCAACTTTTCTAATGACGGGATTTTCTATCGTTTAACTCTTGGTGACAAGCATTTTGACGACAGAATTTATCATAGCTAAAATCAATTAGTGACAGATTCTCGTTCTTTAGCAATAGAAAATCCCAATGCTAATCACTCCCATCAATAACTCAACCCAAGTTAACTTTTTGACTAAAATATTAATTCTTCTTTCTTTCAATATAATACAAAAAATAAAAAGATATTTTAAATTAGTAATTACAATTAATTAATTATTATGCACTAAAAATTCATAATTTAGTTGACAAATAATGATCACTGCAATTAATGTATAATAAAACATAAATTGACAAAATATAAATACTAACACATGAAAAATTAAACTACAGTATATGAATTCATATACATATCTAATTCCATGATAGTGGAAAATTTTGTAGTGCATGTGTAAAATTATAGTAATGTTAAACTTTATTACTAGATATTTTTTATAAATAATATATATATATATATATATATATATATATATATATATATATATATAGTAGTGATCAGGTGAGAATGACCTTTAGTATGAGAAATAAGAATAAATCTCAATCTTTGATCTTGTCATTTCAACGCTTAAGATGTATTTAATTAATTATGTGTGCAGTTTTGGCCGATTATCCTGCATTAAAGGACAATATAGTAATTATATATAATGAATGATAGTTTTAAAGTCTGCATTTTAATTAAGATTTTGTTCATTTTAAGGACAATATCCTGCATTAATATTACATTGCGAAATAAAATATTTTATATCTCTACTTACGATATTTTATCTTCAATATTGTGCATTTTATCTTAGCAATCATGCATTATATCTAAGGAAACGTGCATTATATCTCATTACGAAAAAAATTTATCTCTCTAATAAGGAAATATTGTATGTATCAAATCCAGATATCCATATCTAATCTGATATGGAAATATTATTATAAATAATAAAGATTATTTAATTTTCAAAATTAAAATATTTATATCCTTAATTTATTTAAATATTCTTACCATATCTACTCAAAAGAATCATAATATTATTTGTGCATCATCAAAATAATTCAAGTTTATATTAAAAGTCAACGTGTAAATTTTGAATTTTTTCTGAGTCGTGACGATCATTCATATATCGAAATAAATAACGAAATAATTTGAATCTCAGTATGTGACATAAACAAAATGTATGTTGATGTAATTTATCTTAAAATAAATTTATTATATATATATATATATATATATATATATATATATTTATCAAATATGCATTCTAATATTATTGCATTGCATAAAATAAAAAATTATATTCTCACCTAATTTTATCTTAAAATTTATTAATTTTATCTTAAAATTATTCATTATATCTCTATATAATATGCATTTTCTGAAGGAATATAATGCATTTTATGCATCATATTGTGCATTTTAAATATGACTTCATGCATTTTAGGTATATTTTCGTGCATTTTACGAAAATCAATGTACTGTTACGAGATTTATGTATAGAATCACTATTTTTTTCCTTAAGGTTTTCGTCCTCTAAATTTTAACCAATAATGATTTTGTTTGAAAGATAATTAAATTATCTTTAATTTGATATATAATACATGAAAAACAAATTTAAATTGAGTGAGTTATGATCATTTAAAGTTTTTAGAATTTTAATTAGAGAATAGAGAAAAAAAATTTACAAAATTATCCTTAAAATCGAATAATGCATATTATACTACAAAAAATGAATACATAAATTTTTAAATCTTGAGCATTGATATGTGTTGGTGATACGAATCAGATCCGGTCCAACAGAAGTGCAGGGCTGAAGCCCGACAGCAGACTAGTAGCACTTTGAGCCTAATAAGTATAAAAGACCCAGTTCAAGCTGTGAACCGCCGTAGCAAAGAGCAGTCCAAATGGAAAGCAGTTCGATAGTTATCCAGAGCAGTTTGATTAAGGTCACTGGCACCTCCATGAGCCGAAGAGTAGTTCGATATGAAGATCTCGAGTTATAACCTCAACCACTCAACGGTCAAAAGCCAACATACACATCAACTTCGCCGGGATATCGGAACCGCCAAAACCACCACGCTGACGAACTGCCCCAAAATTCGCGGGCTCAACTCCAAACAGTTGAGAGCGGCGCGGAAACCCTAGAGTTAATCCCTTCCTATAAATACCCCTTCAGTCGTCGAAAGAGGGGACGACAACTAGAATTTAGAAAAAGCTTTCATCTGTCAAAACTCGAGATCCAAAATATCTTTTGTAGTCAATTCAGTTTGATTCATTGCAATTATAGTTAGCTATTCGTTCATTTTTTATCCTGTTATGTCATTTCCTATTTGTATCAACCTTTAGTTCTTGGGGCTCCGTTATCTAAACAAATTCATCCTCAACAGTTTGGCGCCCACCGTGGGTCCTCGAGAACGAATTTTTCGTGTTTTCTCCGTAGGGAATGGCAGACGATCCAGGCAATAATCGCACCGATGAAACTGATGGCAAGAAAATTGTCCCACCGGAGGGCCAAGGAAAGGGGCCCAACCCAGGAACAAGCCGAGGAGCACCAGCAGGAACAGGGCGGGGTACTCCAGTGGCACCTGGAAGAGGGCGAGTCCCCCAGACCGGCAGTGGGGCCCCACGCTTTCCCGGTTCAGCAGTGACAGTTGTCGATCTAATGAAGGCATTCGATGCCACACCACTTGGAGAACTAACATTCCTGCCGCCGCCACCAAATGTTCTGGCAGACCCACATGTTTCGAGGCTGGTGACACAGGTGCAGAGTGCGAGGAACGCGATGGAAGAGATGGCGAGGAGGTGCGAACTCCTCGAAAGAGAAAACCGAAGACTGCAATTGCGGAATAGCAGCAAGCAACCGATCGTCGAGGAGCCTCGAAGTGTAGAAAAGAACACCACGAGGAATTTGGAAGCAAAGTTCGATCGTACTGAAGGGAAGACCACCGAAAAGACCCCGGGGAACCCGATAACCCCCCGGCCTGATCTTGGAAACCAGACCGGCCAATTGAGTCAGTCAGAATTGCAAGCCATCCAGCAGATTGAGCGGCGGTTCGAGAAAAGGCTTGGCTATTTCGAGTCCTTACTCTCCAGGGTCCCGGGACTTCCTGCGCCAGAGAAGACAATCCCTCGCGAGAGCTACGCGGAGTCTCCTTTTTCGCCGGATATCGTCGGGGCCGAGCTAGCACCCAGGTTCGCCCCACCCAGTTTCGTCCTCTATGACGGAACTTCAGATCCAGAGAACTACATCGCCGTATATCGGTAGAAGATGTTGGCCCTAGCAATTTCGGGGGCTCAGATGGAAGTTTGTATGTGTAAGAGTTTCGGGTCGATCTTAACGGGGCCCGCCCTTCAGTGGTTATCAACCTGCCCCGAAGCTCGATCTCTACTTTTGCAGAGTTAGACCAGCTGTTCTTGCGACAGTATTCAAGCAGCAGGCGCCTCGATAAGCACCCAGATGATCTCTATGCGGTGATCCAGAGGCCAGGCGAATCTCTGAGGGCATACTTGTCCCGATTTACCAAAGAACTGGTCGCGGTGCCCAATTGCCAAAACAGCACTGCCGTGCGAGCCTTCACGAAGGGCCTCGACGTAGATTCTGACCTATAGTGCGAACTCTCCATCTACCCCTGCCAAACGATGGACGACGCTCTGAACCGCGCATGGGCGCTCATCAAGTGGGAGGAGGATGAACCCTACCAGCGAGCACGCCGTAACAGTGGGAGGCCTAGCGTACGTGAGGAAGGCCGACGGGAACAGCGGGATAGACGTCCTCCCAGGTCGCACCCCTATAGCAAACCACCGCAGATTAATCACCTTGGCCCATATGTCCCGGAGTACAGACTTTCGATCGCGCCCGCCAATCTAGTTCAGAATGTGCTCTGAAGAATGCCTGAGAAGGTAAAGTGGCCTCAAAATATGAAGGCCGACCCTGCCTCGCGTGATGTGCAGAAGTTCTGCGAATTCCATAATGACCACGGCCATACCACTGCGGATTGCCGAGCCCTACGGCTCGAAGTGGTAGAGCTCCTGAAGAAAGGTTACCTGGCCGAATATCTGTCGGACCGAGGAAAGAAAACATGGACTAAGGAGAGACAAGTCAACGAACCAGGACCCGCGAAGGCAGATGCACCAAAATCACGGGTGCCAGTCCGTACCATTAACTGCATCACCGGGGGATCCGAAATCAGTGGTATCACAAGGTCTACCGCCAAGAAAGCCATGCGGCTGACCCGAGAGGAGGTTGTGGCTCCGCGTAAGAACCCGGGTCACCACCCAATTAAATTTACCAGCGAAGAACTACCAGGATTAAGCCATCCCCATGACGATGCCCTAGTAATATCGCTACTAATTTCAAACTGCCTTGTGAAGAGGATCCTAGTCGATAATGGGAGTTTGGCAAACATCTTATTTATGCATGCGCTGAGAGAGATGACGATCCCCAAAGAAAAGATCATTCGATCACAGACTCCATTAATCGGGTTCAACGGGGGTATCCAAATGACTTTCGGAACGGTGGTGCTGCCGACATACTGCGGAGGGACGCATTATGATGTGTCATTCATGGTCGTCGATGCTCCCAGCGCTTATAACGCCCTATTAGGACGACCGTGGCTACATCAGTTGAAGGCAGTTCCTTCGACTTTTCACCAAGTGGTCAAGTTCCCAACCGCCGGGGGAATTTGTACAATCCGAGGCGAGAAAAATGCCGCTAAGGAGTGTTATTATGCGAGTTTTAAGGCATTGTGTGCCCAGCAGCACTTCGCTAGGAGCAAACCGCTACCTCGAGCAGGAGAGTCAGAAGAAATGGAAGAAGTTGAACTTGATCCAACTGATCCAGAGAAAAAGACAAACATTGGCGCTGGACTGGAGCCAGAAGTTCGGACGCAACTGATTGAGTTCTTCAGTTCTGAGCGAGCTACGTTCGCGTGGTCACATAGAGATATGGTAGGAATCGATCCAGAATTCATGACGAATAAACTGCAGGTCGATCCGAGCCACAGGCCCGTACAACAAAGGTGAAGAAAGTTCCCGGCCGAGAAAAATGAGGCAATCAATGAAGAAGTGCAAAAACTGTTGGACGTTGGGTCCGTAAGAGAAGTAAAGTATCCAACATGGCTCGCCAACATCGTGGTAGTCAAGAAAAAGAACGGGAAGAATCGTGTATGTGTAGACTACACGGACCTGAACAAAGCATGTCCCAAAGATCCATATCCACTGCCCCACATTGACTGCATCGTCGATGCGACCGCGGGACATGAACTGCTGAGCTTCATGGATGCATTCTCAGGATATAATCAGATTCTAATGCATCCCGAAGACCAAGAGAAGACCGCCTTCATGACAAATAGAGGAATCTACTGCTACAAGGTCATGCCATTCGGTCTCAAGAACGCAGGGTCCACTTATCAAAGGCTTGTAAACAAGATGTTCGAGCCACTTATCAGAAAAACAATGGAAGTATACATAGATGATATGCTGGTAAAGTTAAAGGATGCTAAAGATCACGTACATAATCTACGGCAAGCCTTCGAGGTACTCAACAAATATAGGATGAAGTTGAATCCAGCGAAGTGCACCTTCGGGGTAGTCTTCGGGAAATTCCTGGGCTACGTGGTAACCAGTCGAGGAATCAAAGTTGATCCCTCACAGATAAGGGCGATAAAGGAGATCGCACACCCTAGAAGTCCGAAAGAGGTTCAGAGACTCACGGGCAGATTAGCGGCACTCAGCCGCTTCATTTCAAGATACTCCGATCGAACTCACAAGTTCTTCCAAGTGCTTCGGAAAGGGAAGAAGTTCAAGTGGACAGAAGAATGCGCGAAGGCACTTGAGCGCCTAAACAACTACTTGACCAGTCCACCTCTATTGTCCAAACCCGAAAAGGAAGAAATTCTACTACTCTACCTGTTCCTGTTCGAACATGCCCTTGCGGCAGTCCTGGTCAAAGAAGTGGCAGGGAAACAACATTCCGTGCACTATGCAAGCAAACCATTGCTTGACGCCGAAACAAGATACACGGCGTTGGAGAAGCTAGCGCTAGCTCTAGTAGTAGCGACGAGGAAGCTGCGACCCTACTTCGAGTCGCACCCAGTCAAAGTGGTGACGTCCTACCCACTCCGAACTGTGTTTTCAAAACCCAGCCTGTCAGGCAGATTACTAAAATGGGCAGTTGAAATAGGAGGCTACGACCTCGAATTTGAACCCCGGACAACAATCAAATCACAAGTTCTGGCGGATTTTGTAGCAGAATTTACAACAAGACTTCAAGTAGACGCGGAAAAAGAGATTGCAAGCTTAGAGGTCAGCGAATCAGCGAAGGAACCATGGATTCTCCAAGTAGATGGGTCGAGTAATATGCACGGTAACGGGGCCGGTATTAGGCAACAAAGCCCTTGGGGAGAAATGTTTGAAAGAGCCATCCGGCTAAATTTCGAAGCAACCAATAACGAGGCTGAATATGAAGCATTAGTTCGAGGTATGCAGCTCGCAGAGGAACTATGGGCTCGACGCCTCCAAGTGCACGGAGATTCACAACTAGTGGTGATGCAAATGGAGGACCACTTCCAAGTCAAAGAACCCCGGCTCCAAAAATATCATGACCTAGCGCGAGAAGTGAGAAAAGAGTTCGACGAGTGCGAAATTAAGCACATCGCACTTGAAGAAAATGCAGAAGCCGACGCGCTAGCGAACTTAGCCTCCACCAAACCAACAAGGCAAAGCAAGCCCATCGTCATATCTTGGGCTCAAGAGCCGGTCACGCCCAAGACCATCGAAATCTTGGACCTCACAATCGGCAAATCATGGATAGAACCGATCATGAAGTACCTCGCGAAGGGCACCCTACCGGCAGATAGAATAGCGGCCGTGCGTATTACCCGGGCAACAGCCAAATACACTGTTTACAAAGAACGCTTATATAGGAGGTCCATCAAAGGGCCACTACTCAAATGTCTCGAGCCAGCCGCAGGGCTTGCCATCCTCATGGAGATACATGAAGGAGACTGCGGAAGTCACCAAGGGGCTCGACCACTGGCGCACAAAGTTATATCCGCTGGGTTCTATTGGCCTACACTATGGAAGGATGCCAAAAACTACGTACGAAGTTGCGAGGCCTGTCAAAGGTTCGAAGTGACTAACCAAAGCCATGCAGAACCACTCCACGCCACGATCGCGGCCTGGCCCTTCATGGCTTGGGGGATGGACATAGTGGGAAAACTGCCAAAAGGAGTCCGACAAAAGGAATATATCTTGGTGGCCACCAAATACTTTACAAAGTAGGTCGAAGCCGAAGCTTTCGCCAATGTGAGAGAGCAGGAAGTGATCAAATTTGTATGGACTCACATCCTATGTAGATTCGGGGTACCAAAAGAGATAAGAACAGATAAAGGAACCCAATTCACGGGACGAAAAGTGCAAGAGTTCTGTGACCAATACAACATCAAGTTGGTATTTTCCACGCCAAGATACCCCGAAGCAAACGGGCAAGCCGAGTCAACAAACAAAATGATCATGGCTACGATGAAGAAAAGGCTTGAAACTCACAAAAAGGAAATGGGTAGAAGAACTCCCCGGAGTCCTATGGGCGTATCAGACCACTCCCAGAACTTCAACTGGAAGTTCGCCATTCGCACTAGCCTACGGTGTAGAGGCAATCATCCCAGCAGAAGTTCGAGGTGGCAGCTTACGAGTAGAAACCTGCCAAGAAACAGAAAACAACAAAAAATTGATAAAGGCTCTAGAATTGATCGACGAGCAAAGAGACCAAGCACTACTAAGCATGGCCCAGAGAAGAATGCAGGTCGAAAGGTTCTTCAACAAAAAGGTCCGTATGCGCACTTTCAAGGAAGGAGACTGGGTGCTCAGAAGAGCCTTTCAGAACACTAAGGATAAGAGCCAAGGGAAACTCGCACCGACGTGGGAGGCCCCCTACAAGGTCACCAGGGTTGTAGGTCGAGGTGCCTACCACCTAGAGGATCATGACGGGAGGGAGATCGAAAATAGCTGGAACGTAAAACACCTAAAGAAGTGCTACTTTTAAAAGAACGAGGTCGATGAACTCGATCTCCCAGATACGCTCTTCTAAAACCCTATCCTTCTTGTAATTTCTAGTTAACTTCATTCTATTTTCTTTCATTGTTTATTTATTTTCTTAATTACTGACTTAAGCATCGGAGGGGCGACGCTGTCTCATCACTACCGTTTTGCAGAATATATACATCGAGCAAGTCATACAAACAAACGAGAAACAGAAAAAGACCCATTCATAGAAGTACTTCGAAAATAAAAGAGCAGAAGAATAAAGCCGTTTGTACGAAAAATAAATTTGTTTGTGCAGAAATTAAAGATGCTTTAACAAAGATGCGGCTAGTGTAGGAACTGAGTCTACAATAGGCGACATGAATCGCCATTTATTAAAACTCCGGATTTGATTTATGGATATCAAAATAAATGTCATGACAAACAGTGAATGCCCTATGCATGGTCCTATTTAATTTAATTCAATTCGTAGATTCAAAGGAATACCTGAGACTCCAAGGACTGATCTACAGATCTAGATCGATGATGGCAATGAAGATGGTGCAGATCTGGATCTGAAATCGATCAAAGCGATGGTGTTCCTACAGATCTGATCTATTCCCTTGCTCGATCCAGAAATCTGGTGAGGATACGCTACCGGATCTACAACCGCCCACTCTCTCACTATCTCTCTAGGGTTTCTGATTTGAAACTCAAAACTTATGTGGGAAAATGAGAGATTCATCTATTTATATAGATCTGAGAATGGGCTATTAGGGTTTAGTAAACCCTAATGGGCTCTGAGCAGTGTTGGGCCAGACCAGGGATCAAAATGCAAATAATAAAGTGGGCCTCCTATTAACTAATTCCATGTTCAACCCAGAACATAATTAATTAATAAACATTAATTCATGCCACCAGAGAATTATTGTTGACCTACCCCTTTATTACCACGTTATTAGGAACGGGTTGCATTGACTTGGTTAATCCCTATATTTAAGGTTTCAGACATTCATTAATTAATTCAGCGTATGACAAT